>BSBK01013870.1:5000-57928 GCA_027943335.1 Chamaecyparis obtusa | reverse complement strand
TTTTATAGCTCAATATGTTAATTTAATTTAATTCATAATGCTTGCAACAATAATGATAAAGAATTTTATAAATTTACCCTTGATATATTTCTATGACACCTATTAATTGTTGTAAGACAACTTCTTACAAATTGCAAAAGTTATTAATATTTTAAAATATCAAACATTAAGATATAATCTACAAACAAAGAGTGATTAATTGTATCAACATTATCAATTACCCTAATACATTTTCCCTCAAAATTTCTATCACAATACTTCTACATAATGTTTTTTTTTTATTTTGATTTTCATAGCTAGGATTCTTCTCTTAATTATTAAATTCATGACCAATAGGAATAGCTTAAGATACTTTCTAAACTAACACAAAAACCCCTTGCAATAGAAATAATGTCTTAAATAATTAGAGATAGTATGTATTCTAGACCTTTCATAATTATCTTGTAAGTAGTATTTCACAAGGAAATGAGCTTGAAATATTTAGAAGTATTAGAATTATTTGACTTGACAATAAGATCAAAGAAAGGGTTGTTCAACTTGTTAATTATGTTATTATTCTTTCTATTGAAGGTTGTAAGTAATATTTAGGAATGGGAGGTTGACCCAAATACGAGTGCTTTTCCTTATTTATCATTGGGGTAGCCATATGTTAGATAACCGAGGGGGGGTGAATCACTTAAGTTTACTTATCCTACAGTCCCAAACACTCCCAGATGTATAAATCAAAACTTTCAAACAATTTAATCAACCTGATAAAATATCAATTGTGTCTTTATGTTCGTCTACCGAATACTAGTAAATTAAATAATATATTTACCAATCAATCTAGTTATAATAATGTGTAAAGTAAAATAACAATTCAACACATCCATACACATATAATACTTTAATTTTTAATGTGGAAACCTTGTTAGGGGAAAAACCACTTGGGAGCGGTAACCCAAAATAATTAACTCTTCTCAAGTGAGCTCGGTTAAGAGCCAACCCTTTTAAAGGTTATAAAACACTCTGTGAGGTGTGACTTGGTTAGTGGATTTATCACTAACAGTTATGCATGACCAAACATACACTATGGGGTTAACAAGAAAATAATCAACATTCATTGAATGCCATAATGAAATAATAAGACTGTTAAGTCCACTCAGTTAAGAGATTTATCTGTAGCAATGGTTAGAATGTTACAGTAATGATCTGATTCACATACAACTTATTTTGCATATTTTCAGATCTATGCTAAGCTCAAAATACATCTGGCCAATAAACTAAATTCAATTCCTTTATTTCCTCCAAGTCTGTTATGCCTAGTAATTCCTTTCTCTAATGTTCGATGTTGTCTGCATATTTTCTCAGTTCTGTCCTCAACCTATTTTACTAGCTCACATGAATGCAGTCTTCTCACACACGTTCTTGAATTCATAATGAATCTCTTGTCTCCTTTTATAGATATAATAAACTATTTTATTTCCAGCCATATATTTTGCCTCTTAATCTTCACCATTGATTTTTCCAATTTGATCATCCTCAGGAGTTGTGTCAGTAACATGTTTCATTCTCCTTCATCTGATCATCTTTGAATTTTTTCAATCATTTGATCATCATAACAAACATTATCTTTTACCTTAGAATCATTCATAATTGTCCAGCTCAACATCTTTAGTCAGTAGTCATTAGTTCCATTTATTTCTTTCACTTGTTCATTACCACATCACAGTAAATCAGTTAACACTATACTCGGTATACACTACACTTGCTTGGTGTACACTATTCCAACTGGGTGTATACAAAATTCTTCATTTACCAACCACATAAACTTGTAGATTTTTAATCTTCAATCCATAATAGAATTATGTAATACAATAAAATCACTAACATAATGTCATAGACTTACCAATAAGTTACTCAATGAATACTATATCGATATCTTTCTCATCCATGTCATCTTCATGTAGATATCTCAGTCCTTTACCATTATTTCCTTCTTTAGATGTTTGTAACTATAATGATAAGTATAGTCAAAGGTAGTTGACATCAATGAGAATACAATAACTAATTTAATATGTAACACATGGACCTTTGTAGCTCGGTGATCATCAATCGCTATCTTTCAAATATCCAATCAGTTGTTAAACTCTCCTTCAAGATATTAAATCAGTTGTAGTCTATCAATCTCTCCCTTTGGCATTGATAGCAACACAATATGAAATATGCCATAGAATACCAAACATCTATTCTACAACTCTTTATGAAAATATTGTGACTGAGTAAGCTCTCCCTAGATTAGGCATTTAACATGTTTAATCACTACACAACTATGTTTAATCACTACACATCATCAATGTCTCTCCCTTTCAAGAGTTTCTCTCCATGTGGATAGATATTTCATGTAACCATCTCTCCCTTTGACAGTAATGCCAAAAATAAATCAGCTCTCAGTAGCCAAATCAATATCTCAGTTGTTTAGTTCAAATTCAAGTACCTTACATGTACTAATTTGGAGTTTCAGTTTGTTTTTCAGATTGCACAACCTTAGGAAATCGTAAGTGTGAACATCATGCATCAACATCATTTGATCTTTTGATATAGTATAGATTGATGCAACCTCCTAATCACCTTAGTGACTGTTAGACATGGGATGGACCCCTAGTCTACTCCTCAAGTACTCAAATGTGTCCTTTAGTAAGGGTTTAGTAAATATATCAGCAAGTTGTTCTTGTGACTTCACATATTTCAATCTTACTTTTTATTCTTGTACTTGTTCCCTCAAGTAGTGATACATTATAGCTATATGCTTTGTCTTTGCATGCATCATTCGATTCTTAGATATATTAATTGCCCTTATTTATCAAGTTGATTAAATTGTTTGAAAGTTTTGATTTATGCATCTGGAAGTGTTTGGGATTGTAGGATAATTGAACTTAACTGATTCACCCCCCTCCCCTCTCATTTATCTAACAATTATCACAATACAACACTTTGATTTTTTAATGTAGAAACCCTGTTAGGGGAAAAACCATCTGGGATCGGTAACCAAAAATAAGTCACTCTTCTAAAGTGAGCTCAGTTAAGAGCCATCCCTATTAAAGGTTACAAACTACACTATGAGGCATGACCTAGTTTGAGGATTTATCACTAACAGTTCTCTGTGACCAAACATTCACTATGGGGTCAATAAGAAAACTATCAATATTCATTGAATGTCATAATGAAATAATAATATTGTTAAGTCCACTCGGTTAAGAGATTTATCTATAGCAATGGTTAGAATGTTACAGTAATGATCTGATTCAAATACAACTTGTTTTGCATATTTTCATATCTATGCTAAGCTCAAAATACCTCTAGCCAATAAACTCAATTCAATTCCTTTGTTTCCTCGAAGTCTGTTCTACTCGGTAATTCCTTTCTTTGAATATCTGAAAATAGAGATAGGTTATTGTAGGCCTTGACAATATGGTCTTGTAGCACCTCACACGAGCTCTGAGATATGACCCCATATAGATCATCAATTTCATGTTGAGTGCACCTTGAGGTAAAATTTAGCCCAAAGTGGTTGGAAGCATTCAAGAAACTCCGTGTGCCAAACAAGGTTGCTAGTAGCATTTACCCAACCATTTGGAGCTATTGGAACAGATGATTCGATGCTACAACTGATGATTTGAAAGATATGCAATGTTGCTCATTTCAACTGAGGAACACTTCGAGTTATGACATTAACCAAGAATGTGTTGTCAAATATAAACAAAATTCACTCTCTAAAAATAGAGATAGATTATTGTAGGCCTTGACAACATGGTCTTGTAGCACCTGACGGTTTGATGCTACCTCACATGAGCTCTGAGATATGACCCCAAAAAGATCACTGATTTCATGTTGAGTGCACCTTGAGGGACACTTCACCCCAGAGTGGTCAACAGTGTTCGAGTGACTCTGCGTGCCAAAAAAGGCTACTACTAGTGTTTACCCAACCATTTAGAGATGTTGGAATTGGTGGTTCGATGCTATGACTGATGGTTTGAAAGATATACAATGTTGTTCATTTCAACTAAGGAACACTTTGAGTTTTTACATCACCCGAGAATGTCTTGCCAAATATAAATGAACTTGAATCTCTCAAAAATGAGATAGGTTATTGTAGGCCTCGGCAACACGGTCCTATATAACCTGATGCTTTGATGCTACCTCACATGAGCTCCGTGATATGACCCTTTAAAGATCTTTGATTTCATGTTGCGTGCACCTTAAGGGACACTTTGACCTAGAGTGGTCAGTAGTGTTCGGATGACTCTGTGTGCCAAATTCATGCTGAGTGCACCTTGAGGGACACTTCAACCCGGAGTGGTCAGCAGTGTTTGAATGACTTTGTGTGCCAATTTTATGCTACGTGCACCTTGAGGGACACTTCAGCCTAGAGTGGTCGACACTGTTTGAGTGACTTTGTGTGCCAAATCAAGTTTCCATTAGTGTTTAATCGGCCATTCAGATCTATTAGAATAGATGGTTTGATGCTACAATGGATAGTTTGAAAGATACACAATGTTGCTCATTTCAACTGAGGAACACTTCAAGTTTTGACATCAATCGAGAACGTGTTGCCAAATATAAAAAAACTTGAATCTCTAAAAACTAAGATAGGTTATTGTAGGCCTCAACAAAATGGTCCTATAGCACCTAATAGTTTCATGCTACCTCGCATGTGCTCTGAGATCTGACCATATAAAGATTGTCAATTTCATGTTGAGTGCACCTTGAGGGACACTTCGGCCTAGAGTGGTTGAAAGATTTTGAGTGACTTTGTGTGCCAAATGAGGTTTCCAATAGTGTTTACTCATCCATTTAGAGCTGTTGGAACAAACGGTTCGATTCTGCGACCAACGATTTGAAAGATACACAATATTGCTCATTTCAACTAAAGAACACTTCAAGTTTTGACATCAACCAAGAATGTGTTGCCAAATGTAAATGAACTTGAATCTCTGAAAACCAAGATAGGTTATTGTATGCCTTGGCAACATAGTCTTGTAGAACATAACGGTTTGATGCTACCTCATAAAATCTTTGAGATATGACCTTGTAAAGATCATCCATTTCATGTTGAGTGTACCTTGAGGGAAACTTCATCCCAGAGTGGTCAATAGCATTCGAACGACTCTATGTGCCAAATGAGGTTGGTAGTAGGATTTACTCATCCATTGAGAGATGTTGGAACTGATGGTTTGATGCTATGAGTGACTGTTTGAAAGATACACAATGTTGCTCATTTCAACTAAGGAACACTTTGAGTTTTGACATTAACCAAGAATATCTTAGAAAATATAAACGAACTTGAATCACTAAAAAATGAGAAAGTTTATTGTAGGTGTTAGCAATAGGGTCATGTAGAACTTGACGTTTTGATACTACCTTGCATGAGCTCTGAGATATGACCCTGTAAAGATCATCAATTTCATGTTAAGTGCACCTTGAGGGACACTTCGGCCCAGAGTGGTTGGCAACATTCGAATGAATCTATGTGCCAAAGGAGGTTTCTAGTAGTGGTTACCCAGACATTCAGAGATGTTGGAACAAACAGTTTGATGCTACGACCAATGATTTGAAAGATACGCAATGTTGCTCATTTCAACTAAGGAACACTTCGAGTTTTGACATCAATCAAGAATGTGTTGCCAAATATAAAAAATCTTGAATCTCTAAAAACTGAGATAGATTATTATAGGCCTCAACAACATGGTCTTGTAGCACCTGACGGTTTGATGCTACCTTGCACGTGCTCTGAGATTTGACCCTATAAAGATTGTCAATTTCATGCTAAGTGCACCTTGAGGGACACTTCGGCCCAGAGTGGTCAGCAACATTCAAGTGACTCTATGTGTCAAATGAGGTTTCCAGTAGTGTTTACTCATCCATTCAGAGTTGTTGGAATAGGCGGTTCGATGCTACGACTGACAGTTTGAAAGATACATAACGTTGCTCATTTCAACTAAGGAACACTTCAAGTTTTGACATCAACCAAGAATGTGTTGCCAAATATAAATGAACTTGAATCTCTAAAAACCAAGATAGGTTATTGTAGGCCTCAACAACACAGTTATGTAGAACATAACAGTTTGATGCTACCTCATACGAGCTTCGAGATATGACCCTATAAATATTGTCAATTTCATGCTGAGTGCACCTTGAGGGACACTTTGACCTAGAGTGGTTGGTAGCTTTTGAGTGACTCTGTGTGCCAAATGAGGTTTCTAGCAATGTTTACCCAACCATTTGTAGTTGTTGGAATAGACAGTTTGATGCTACGACTAATGGTTTGAAAGATACACAATGTTGCTCATTTCAATTGAGGAACACTTTGAGTTTTGACATCAACCAAGAATGCGTTGCCAAATATAAACAAAATTGAATCTCTAAAAATTGAGATAGATTATTGTAGGAATCAGCAACATAGTCATGTAGTACTTGATGGTTCGATGATACATTGCACGAGCTCTAAGATATGACACCATAAATATCGATGATTTCATGGTAAGTGCACCTTGAGGGACACTTCGATCCAGAGTGGTCAGTGACATTCGAGAGAGCCTATGTGTCAAACAAGGTTGCCACTAGGGTTTACCTAGCCATTCGAAGCTATTGGCATAGATGGTTTGATGCCATGACTAAAGGTTTGAAAGATACACAATGTTGCTCATTTCAACTAAGGAACACTTTAAGTTTTGACATCAACCAAGAATGTGGTTCCAAATATAAATGAACTTGAATCTTTGAAAACCAAGATAGGTTATTGTAGGCCTCGACAACAGGTTTGATTCTACCTTGCACGAGCTCTAAGATACGACCGCGTAGATATTGTCAATTTCATGCTGAGTGCACCGTGAGGGACACTTCGGCCTGGAGTGGTTGGTAGTGTTGGAGTGACTGTATGTGTCAAATGAGGTTTCCACTAGCATTTACTTGACCATTTGAAGTTGTTGGCACAGATGGTTCAATGCTATGACCAACAGTTTGAAAGATACACAATGTTTCTCATTTCAACTTAAGAACACTTCAATTTTTGACATCAACTGAGAATGTGGTGCCAAATATAAACGAGCTTGAATCTCTGAAAACTGAGATAGGTTATTGTAGGCCTTAGCAACATGGTCCTATAGAACCTAATGGTTCAATGCTACCTCACATGAGCTCCAAGATATGACCCTATAAAGATCACAAATTTCATGCTAATACTAGTACATTTGACCCACTTTTTAGACCAACATTTCTGACCAAGTTATAGAATGATTTTCCATGATCGGTTTATAGAAGAAAAATTTGATTTTTTTTTATTTCTATTCCCATGTTCGTTGGAATTATGACCATAAAGAGTGGTCGTAATTCTGACCAACACGGGAATAGAAGTAAAAATAAAAAAGTCAAATTTTATACATATATCCTGCCTACCAACACATTTCATTTTATTTCATTTTGGCATAGTCCGCAAGAAAAGGAGTGGTGGAGGGTATAAGGAGGGAAACTGTATGTCAAAAAACCCTATATGCATCTAGCCAGTAAGTTCTAGCATCTCCTTCTAGTCTTCCACATTACTATTCTCAAACCCAAGCAAGCATCAAGAGGAATAGGCATTCGATTTCAACCATTTCATTTCAACCTTGGTAAGAGATTCAATTTTTTTGGAATTTTCTTAATGAAGGGTACATTTTTTTTTCAAATTGTTTTCATTTGTTAATTGTTTGAAACCCTAATCTCTACACTTCTAATGGTGTTTCAATCACTTATTCAACATTTTTTTACGAGAGTGGGACAATGATGAAATATGAAAATGGGACATCCATCAATGCAACTGTTCCCCACTCTTCTTACTGTCAGAGCTAATGAATCACAATGATGGAACGTGCCAAGTGCCAAAGCCCATGGTAGAAATGCAAGTGATGTAGACTATGGAACAAGTGCATCTTTCAGTTAAATAATTAACATACAGTGTTGCAATTAAACCAAAAGTAGCATCAATTTAACCTTGAAATTAGTTGACAAGGAAACAAAGAACCCACCCTTAGTTGACTGGTTTCTTTCTATCTCTAGAAATTCACGGGCCACTTCTAATGGTGTTCATGCCACTTCTAATGGTGGCGTGATATATCATGGAAGAGTGGAAAATAAAAGCTAAATCATTGATGAAACCATCTATTGATCACTTCAAACCCTTGGAACTGGGGCTTTCTAAATGTCAGATTTTGAAATGCCTCTGCTTCAAATTGGTGATTGATTCACAATCCACTCAACATACTAAAGCAATTCCAAACATAAAATATACCCCTTGTTCGAGCCAAATGGCTACTGCAATACTCATCCCATCAATTTCAACATAATTTCTCTTTTTTCTGACTGTGATTACTTCCTCCCTTCATTCTCTCTTCTCATTATTTATATTGCATAGAACAAACATTTACTATCTCGTTATTCTATCTATTTTAGTTTCCTATCAATAGCTTACTATTATGTTAATTTATTTTTTTATTACATTATTAGATAACATTTTTCCATTTTAGTTTTACATTTCATCCTTGTTATCTGCACTTTGTCCCTACAAGATTTCAACATTCTGTGTTGATGTTTGACTTATGTACTATAGTAGTGGACTCACGTTGTTTTTTAAGGTAGTGATCTTATGGAGCTTGGTATTTTTTCTTCATAATTAGATTTTTCAATTTGATAGTCCAAACACTTATAGTTGCTCATTTATTTTTGTTGTACTCATCTATTTGTATCTAATAAATTAATCTTCATTTAAAAACTAACACTCAAACACCAAGAAGAATGTTATAAAACTACTTATCACATATAATATCCCTAACACTCCTAGTTAGCAAAGTGAAGTGGCGTAAGGGAACAATCTAGCCCATGAGACTTTAACCAGTCTCTAGGTTGGTGTACTTTTTTATTCTACACATCTTGGTGAGCCTGACGTGAAGCTTACTTATGATAAGATCCTCTAAAATTATAGATGTGGTGAAGCTCTATGAGCTTTACAATCCAGACCACTTTAGACACTATTGTGAGAGGGTATGTGATGTGTGGTATCTCTCATAACTGACTTAAACCTAATAGATTAGTATCTTTGTTCACTCGAAATATGGATTTAAATGATCTAGTCGGGTTACAGTTATTTACAAGTTTGATTTTAGGACTTAACACCTCTTTGAAAATTAGGTCTCAACATTCCTTGCCTAATAGTGTAATACCCTAAAATTGGCACCAAATAAATTTGATTAATTTTGGTGCCTTATCTTCAATTTTACATCTCTAAAGTCCTAGTTTCTTAGGCAATTTTCTCTCTCCTACTTGACTTAATTCGACTTGATGTCAATTGCAAAAACCATAAGTGCATTAATCAAATATTAAAATTAATTCCTAAAGTCTTCGACTTTTATTAGCTAAATTACCCCTATGATAAATTAATTTAATCCTAAAGTCCTAAGTACTTGGAATTAAATTAAAATTTACCCCCTTTAGCTAATTACCCATAAAAAGGAATTAATAATTACTTGTTATTCGAATGGACACTCCTTTTTGAATTAATAATTCAAAATATTTGAAAGGTAACATGTGTGGCATTTTCCATTCTTTTAATTAAGTAATTCTTATCTTTTTGTCTCAATTGAAAATGAAGGGTCAGGAGTTTCAAATCAAGAACCCCTTCATTCTCTTCTTGGGATTTTCTATTTAATGAACCTCATTTCTTCATTTGAGGGAGGCAATTTTTGAGAGTAATTGAACTATAGTTCTTTTTAGTCTCATCTTAATTCAAAGCTTTTTCATTGCATAATTAGTTTGATATTTCATTTTAATATAATTGCACCTCATATTAGATTAAATTTGCTTAATTGTTCTTAGCTTAATATCAACTTTATTTCAATTTCTTTAGTTTAAATTGCATTTCATATCTATTCCAAGCTTTTAGTGTAATTACATCTTCATTTTTAGATTAATTGCACCTCATCCTAGTTTGATTTCAGTTTTCTCATTTTCATGCTTTCAAATCCTCCATTGTAGAATCGGTCTTATGGTTGTTGGCTCTCCAATCTGAGAGTAATGAAACACCCCATCTACATAGGAGGCAACAGGTCGATTCAATCAATTTTGTGAGATGGACAATTCATGTTCATACTCACCATCTCATGATTGAGCAATGACTATGTTGCATTTGTGCCTGATTTAGAGGTCCACATTCAAACACACCCATTTTGGCGCCCATCGTGGGGCAGAAAATTTGATTTTTGGCCTCATTTTCATCTTTTTTGACAAGAAATTCAAGCTCTATCGTGCATCCATACTATCTATGTACGGATCTTCATGTGAGAATTTAGAGCATCCCATACGAGATTTCACTCCCTATAGCACTTTCTGGTGCAAGATTTTGCACCTTCGCGTGGCATCCTGCACTTTCTCGCGCGCTGTGGAGTACTTCCTCGCGTGAGACTAGAGTACATTATTTCAATTTTCTCAGTTTCTATCTTTCTAGTTTCAATATTCTGACAATTTCCTATTTGTTGTTGTTTATCATTTCTTTGTTATTTTCACAGCGTAATAGTTTTCTGCAGGATGTTTTCCGAAGAACTTAAACATACTAATGGTTTGATTGCAGGATGATACACAAAGAATTGCTAAAACATTGTGTTTGTTTCTTGTTTTCATTCACATAGTCTAAATAGGGCTCTGTTAAAATTTCTTGAGGATTTTGATAGTGAGTAGGGAATTTGGCTCTTCATTACATGGAGGTGATGACCATGAATGAACCCAAAATCCTAATGATCTTACTAATATGACAAATTCTTGGGGAAGCAGAGAAATGTAGTGAATCTTTATGCTTCTATTAGCCAGGGGATTATGCTCTTCTCTCTTCAAGAGAAACAGAAACCCAAAAGCTTGTAGTTGTGGTGGAGTGAAGCTAACTCGATGATGAATCTTGTTGATGTGTTTGGGTGAAGAAACGGGATAGAGAAGTATCCTCTTCTCCCTTTAGGAGAACTAAAAAATCTGACCCCCAAATCTAAACCAAGTCTAGTGTTACCTTTAGAGGGCCTGTCGGAAGTTCAACCCCCGGGAATGACCCAAGTGAGTACACACCTATCGCTGGTGATTCCACCTCACTCTAATAAAGAACATTTTGTTGAGTCTAAAGACTCCAAAACCATGTTAGCTTCCTTCTCAAGACTTTGACTATCATCTTGAGAAGGCTCCGTCTGTTATACTAAGTGGCGCCTCTCCTAGCCCTGCTTGTGGGGGTGTATGACTTTTGGGTGTTGGTATGGCTATGAGGCCTCAACCCTGTATCGGGGGCACCAAAGGTTAGTGTGAACAAAAGCCTATTAAAAACTTTCCTTAGCTAGTGGCCTACCCGGTTCACCTCCAAAAGGAGTCATAATCTTTGTGTAGGGAGGGGAAAGAATCTCTCTCGTAGATTCCCATCATAGGCATACACTTGGACATTTGGAGGTGGTTGTGACACTGGCCCTTGCTACAAGGGTAACCTTTGAACTTACACTATTGAGTCCTTGGAAACACCAAAAACATGGGCGCCCTGTAGGGGGTGACACGATTGTGTGAGGTACATGTATGTGCATAAGCAATGGGGCAAAGGTTTTGGCTTCTCACCATTTTTTGTAGGACTAAGCTATGTGTTTGTTATTGAGTCTTAAACGTTATCCAATCATTATCAAACAAAGACTCCCCTGATGCTATCAAGTTGCTTTGTCCTTGATAGGTCTGTTAACAACTACTTCTTGTATCACAACTGCTTGATTTGAACCTTTGTGTCTTTAAATGAATGCTTGAAATCCTAAAATGAGATTGTTGATTAAACTGCTCTTCAAACCTGTCAGGAAACTAGATTTTTTGTCAGACATCAATTCGGATTGTACCTCAAAAATTCAACTTTAACCTTGAAAACTATGTCAGATTATCAGATTTTGCACTTTTCTAGCATGAGATTTCACACTTCAGAGCACTTTCTCATGTGAGACTTTGTTCTCTTGTGCGAAGACTAGTGTTCTCTCATGCAACCTGGTGTTCTCTCGCATGAGACTATAGCCCAGTTTGCAAAAATAGAGACTTGTTTTCCATTGACTATTTGACTTTTTATCTGATCTAATTTTTGTCTCAGGTCTATTTTTCTGCTTTCCTATCGTTCACTGTCAGAAACTAGTTGTTTTGAGTTAGGAATCGATCGATCTTTTCTTTGACTTGTGTCATCTCTCATTGGTTTACCTTATCTCTTTATGCCTTTTGTATCTCATGTTGTGATAGTCTTATCTCGGCTATTCTAGCCACCTCTTTTGATGATTCGTGCCAAGTCCATCTCACATCTTGGCTGTTCTAGCCTTTATCTCCTTTGCGTTGTTCTTAGAGACCGAGTCTAGCTTTGTCCCGAGTCCTCTGTCGTTCATCTTCACCTATGACTATCACGACTAGAAGTGGCAAGACTTATCCCATTCAGAATCCTGATCAAAGTAGAAACGAACCTCCTAATCAAGATCCTCTTGAATCTGTTGCGAAATCTAAACTTTGTGAGATATCCTCGATTTTCTTATTGAATACTTCGAAAGATAGTTCATCTCAACCATCACCTCTGGTGTTTTAAGAGTGTTTTAATCCATTGTTTGAAGCACAACCTAGTTTCTCATTTCAAGACCAAGACAACTCATTCTTCCAAGAGAACTCATTGTTTCACAACTTTGGAAGACCTCTTCCTTATATTAATCCTATTATCATACCTATTGATCCTACCGAGAATAGTTCTACTATAGAACCTAGCGATACTATTGAAGATATCTTCTCATATAAATTTTTTAAATCTTTTGATCATGTTCATTTGCTAAAAGTTACCTTGGCCATGCCTTTTCGATCTCATTCACACCACTTTGCTAAGTCTTCATATACTGCGCAAGTGTACGACAAGATGGGAGATCCATTTGATTTCCAACCGAGCAAGTATAGTCAAACCTTTGATCAATCTCACAACAATCAATATCATGGTCAATCCTCTAATGACCCATGTCATGCTCAACCTCAAAATGAGAAACCTCATGGTCAATCTCAACATGACCAAAATTAGTCCCACAATGATGATCAATCTCAAAGCAAAGCTCAAGACAATTGACAACCTGCCTATTTCTATCATCCTCCTCCATTCAATCAAAACCAAGATGATCAGCAACAAGATCAAATTTAGAGTATTTATGAGATCCTTGGGAATGAAGATGAAGTGATAACTCAACATGATATAGATGTTGCCAAAGCTAATAAGGGTCTTATTAAAATGATGGAGATCCTTCTCCTAGAGGAGAAAGAAAAGTACTTCCTTGAGTGAGCTAAACAAGGGGCCAAGTTACCCCAAGACTATCAAGTTGAGACACTCATAGCTAAGGAAGAAGAAACTGAGACTGCAAAGTTGCAAAAGATGGTCTGAGAAATGCAAGATCAGATTAGTCAACTTGTGAGAAATAAAGATAAATCCGCTCAACAATTTATGATGGAAAGTATTTGTCCCTTCCCATTTGATAGAAGTCTTCATATGCCACCTTTTCCCAGAGGTGTGGAACTCCCTAAATATGAAAAATACTTGGGTACAACCGATCCCCAAGATCACTTAAGGGGGTTTGGTGCATTGTCCATGGAATTCATGCATGATTAGACATATCTTATGCATTTGTTTCCTCATAGTTTGGGTGGACCAGCTATGGAATGGTTCTCTAGATTGCCTACTGGTATTAAAACTTTTGATGAAATGGCTAATCTTTTTCTCCAGCACTACTCACATAATATTCAGCATCCAGTCAACATCTGGGATCTTTGCAACTTAAAACAGTGACAAGGAGAATCTTTTCTAACATTCCTCCAAAGGTGGAGACAATTATGTACAAGGTGTCCTCACAAACTACTAGAGTCTAAGAGACTTGACATTTTCTTGGACAATCTTGTCCCAGACTTTGGATGCCAAATACAATTGCAAGGTCCTCTTACTTTTGATAGTATGATCAAACAAGCAGTACGAATAGAGGCCTTCATGATCAAGAAGGGAGAATTGACTTTGAATAAACAAGGATTCTCCACAAACAAGGATAAAGGAAAGGCTACCAATAAGAACAAAGATGTAGTAAATGATGGAGTAGTGGATAATGTTACTGCGAAGCCTTCAAAGTCTACTTTTAATCTTACTTCCAGTATACAAGCAGCTAAGGCTGTCGAAAAGACCACAACAGACAACCAACAAACTTAAAGATTTGCCAAGAACAAACCTTGGTCCTCTTGACCCAAGCGTGATTTCACCCCTTTGGGAGAGCCTCTTGATGTGGTCTATAAAACTCTTATATAGAATCAGGTTCTTACTCCTCTGGAAAAGTGTACTTATGACCCACAACCAAGACCTCATTGGTGGAATGATAATGCTTACTATGACTATCACTAGAACATTGGTCATAAGACTTCAACTTGTCTTCAGCTGAAACACAAGGTCCAAGATTTGATCGATAGTGGTGACATTGTTGTGGATGGCCATAACAAGAATTCAGACCATCAAGCTTTTAAGGATCCCTTCCCTCCTCATGAGAAGGGTGAGTCTTCAAATGCCAAGAATACTAATGCTAAAGTCAATTATACATACACTAATAATGATAATGTCATTGGTATGATTGAACCTGTCGAGATAGAGTATTGTGACATGATCACTTCTAGAGGGGGCAGCGAAGCTCCCAAATCTAGGATTCCTTTTATCTTGCGTAGCTCTACACCTCGTTCATCTAAATCTAAACAATCTCAAGGTTGTGCTAATGTTGTCACTTGATCGTGAGGGAGAGTTGTTTTGAAAGGTCCCGATACTTCCACGTCCACTCCAAAGAAAACTACGGATAAGAGACCTGATGCTCCCACATCTACTCCAAAGAAAATTATGGATAAGACTACTATTGGCCCCACCAACAGAAACACAAAATTTGTTCCTATAGCTAGCTCGGCTAGTTATAGCATTTTAGATCAACTCTAGTGAACCAATGCTCAAATTACCATTTTTGAGTTGCTGAAGATCTCACCTACTCATAGGTAGATTTTGGATAAGGGCCTTGCTGAGGTGAATGTTCCCAAGGATCTCGATCTTAACCGGTTCCAATCTATGGTGGGTCATTTGACTTCACCCCACTATCTATCCTTTTCTGAAGAAGATTACCACTCCTTGAGTCACCCGCATAATGCTCCCTTGCATATAGAGGTCATGATAGGCCCTAAGCACATCCATCGAGTGCTCATAGATAATGGGGCTGGTCTTAATATCTATTCTGCTAAACTACTCACTCAGCTAGGTTATGATGAGAATTGCATAGATCCTCACAAAAAAATTACCATCAAAGCTTATCATGAGGAAGAATGCAAGTCCCAAGGCTTAGTCATGCTACCTATCCATGTAGGTCCCATTGAGAGAGATGTTACTTTCCAAGTGCTTGATATTCCTCTTGCCTACAACATCTTGTTGGGTAGGCCTTGGATTCATGAGATGCAGGCTGTTCCATCCATGTATCATCAATGCATTAAGTTTCCATTCCATGGAGCAAAAGTCACTGTACCTGCAAACACTAATTTCTCTTGCAACACTCTTGCACAAACTGTAGATAGCTTTGTTCTAGAAAATAGAGAATCCACTGAGTTTTATGATGCTAAGCTGAAAGAAATGGAACAAACTTTGAGACTTAAGGATAGAGGCATGGGAGAATACCAAATGGAACCTGTGCTTTCACTGGCTGCTCTACCTCTATCTTCACACTCTTATGGGAGACCTTCTGAAGACAAAAAACTTTCTAATACTCCTCCTCAAATAGTTTATGATGGCACCTTTGTAAGGGCCTCTATACCTTTAGAAGATGAGGATGAAGAAAGAGCTATCTGAGCTTGGCTCTACAAGGGAAAAGAAACAGCTGAAACAACTAGTCAACCTCTAGATTTGGAGCAAGAACCATATAGTGAGGCCTTCAAGATCATGAAGCACTTTGGTTATAAGGGGAGTGGTCCTATAGGGAAAAATGATAATGGCTTACTAAAACCCATTGAAGCTACAGGCTGCCACACAAAAGATACTAGTGGCTTGGGCTTTAAAAAGACTCCCTTTCATTTGGGGACCAAGAAATTTGTGTCAGCTCCTGAACCTGAACAAGAAATTGAAGATGCCACTCTAGAAGTGAATCGAGAGGATAGCTCTGATGAAGATACATTCCCATATCATATTCCTCTGGATCTTGCGGCACTCTTTGCCAAACCTGATGAGCCTATTATACCTGTTCATATGATAGAGACTGATACTGATACTTATTCTGAGACTGATTCTGATAAAACCTCTTCAGTGCATCAATTCACCTATGAGGAATGGAAAGAAACATTGAATATGGATCCCAATTTTATAGGTGAACAATATAGGCCACCACATTTTCAAAAGTATTATGAACAAGAACAACTCCAGCAAGCTATTAATGCCACAAGGGATAATAATGAGTCTGATGATGCTGCTAATGAAATTCCTATATCAAGTACTGACTCACATGAATATGAGTTTGACTCTTTGTCTGATGCTACTTATGATGTAGACATAGATACTATTCACGTGTATGAAAGACTCCTCAAAGTGGGTGAAGGGTCTAGCACTAGGCCACACGAATTAGACTCCACTAGTGTCAACATGTCCTCTCCTTACAATGCAAGGTCTCTTAGGGATTTGAATGCTCCTTTGGATGAGATCACTCTAGGTCTTGACTTGCTCGTCGGTGCTTTTGAGGGTTATACTGTGAACTTAGTTGAACCAGTCACTACTTCCCTTTCACTCCACCGTCCCGATCTGATAAACTAGAACTCCCCTTCTAAATCCAATGAAGCCCTAACATTCCAGATTGATTATGATCTAGCATGTTACCTTCATTCTATTGAGCCTATGATGTCCTCCACTAGTGAAAGTAGTGTCAGCATGACAGAGGTGGATATCAAGTATCTCAGTCAAAAAATTAAAAGAAGAAAAAATAGATGCTCTGATGGAGAAAACCACTTTGTGGCAGTATCAGAGCCAAAAATAATAAAAATAAAAGATGTATCCACAGGTGAAAACTTCTCTAAGGCACCCAAGGATGAGATACTTGATGTGCTTCTGAGCCACTTTCAAGAGAGGTCATCAGTATTGATTTAGCCAACACAGCTGATCAATTTGGGTACAGAGGTTGCTCCATAGATTATTCATCTAGCACAATCATTATTTGTTGAAGAAAAAGAAGAGTTCACAAGATTCTTCTAGAGAAAGAAAATAAACTTTTGATGGACCTACTCTAACATGCTTGGATTAGACCCCAACCTAATCATGCATCATTTGTCCATTGCACCAGGTATCAAACTTGTTAAACAGAAGTTGCGAAAAATGCATCCACATGTAGCGCTTTTGGTTAAAGTAGAACTGGAAAAACTTCTGAAAGTTGGTTTTATAAGAACTATTGATTATGCATAATGAATTCAAACATTGTTCCAGTCACTAAACATGATAAATCCATTCGTGTGTGTATAGATTTTACAGACCTCAATAAGGCATGTCCAAAAGATGACTTCCCACTACCTAATATTGATATGATAGTTGACATGACAGCAGGATATGAGATGTATTCCTTGATGGATGGATTTTTTGGTTATAATCAAATCAAAATTACACCAAAAGATCAAGAAAAGACCTCTTTTACATGTGCTTGGGGTACCTTTTGCTGGAATGTCATGCCTTTTGGGCTTAAGAATGCTGGAGCAACATACCAGAGAGCCATTACTACTATCTTCCATGATATGATGCATAAAATGATGGAGGATTATGTGGATGATACTTTAGCCAAAAGCATGCAGCAAAGAACTCACCTCACATACTTGAGTCCCATCCTTGAGTGCATGGAACAATTCAGTCTCAGACTTAATCCAAAGAAATGTGCTTTCAGTGTTACTTCTAGGAAATTTTTGGGTTATATCATTTCCACTAAAGGCATAGAAGTTGATCCTAAAAAGGTGCAAGCTATTATGGACATGCCTCCACCCAAGAATATCAATCAAATGAGAGGATTACAAGGAAGGCTACAATCTATCTGACACTTCATTTCACAGTTGGCGGACAAGTCACAACCATTTACTAAAACTTTGCATAAGAATGTGACTTATGAATGGAATGAGGAATGTGACAAGGGACTTACTCAAATAAAATAGTATCTTGCTAATCCACCTATACCAATGCCTCCTATTCATTGGAAGCTACTTATACTATACATCTCAGCAACAAATACATCCTTGGGTGCTCTCCTAGCTCAAGAAGATCAGAACAATAAAGAGAGAGCCATATACTATATCAGCAGAAAATTGGTTGCTTATGAAATGAATTAATCTATCATTGAGAAGGCTTGTTTAGCAGTGGTATTTGCTTCTTAGAAGTTGTGGCATTATATGCTACCTCATACCATGAGGCTTATTGCAAAAATTGATCCACTGAAGTACTTGTTGAGCAAGGCTACCCTCACGGGTAGATTAGCAAAATGGGTAATGATACTTAGTGAATTTGACATTGAGTATGTGGAAAGAAAATCTATTAAGGGACAAGCAATTGCTGATCAGTTGGTGGAAGCTCCTTTGAAAGATCACCAGCCATTGAGTATTGAATTCCCAGATGAATCCATCATGCTTCTCACCTACCAATCTTGGAGCATGTTCTTTGATGGATCATTCACTTAGCAAGGATCTAGTGCAAGTATTATGTTTGTTACACCTCAAAGATACTCATTGCCAAAAGCATATAAAATGTTGTTTCCCTAGATGAAAAACATAGCAGAATATGAAGCTCTCATTAATGGCATGAAGATGGCCCTTGAATGGCATGTGGATGAGCTCAAGGTCTTTGGAGACTCGCAGTTAATCATCAATCAAGTCAACGATGTCTACCAAACTAAAGATGACAAACTAATACCTTACAAAAGGATGGTGGATGATCTTAAATAGTACTTTGTACACATTTCTTTCCAGTAGATTCCAAGGGTAGACAATAAAGTAGCTGATGCAATGGCTACTCTTGCTTTAATGTTACAAATGCTGGAAAATGACTTCAGACATGAGTTCCTGGTGGAGGCATTACACTACCCTGCCTATGATATTCCTGAATCCTGGATGATCTGTTCAGTCATTGGACATGATTAATCCCACTACCACCATATCTTTTCCTACCTCCATGACCAAATCATTCTAGACACCTATACCAGGAATGAAAAGCATCACCTCATTCATACTACTTCACGGTATGTCCTCATAGCAAATGACTTGTATAGACAAGGTCTAGATGGTACCGTACTTAGGTGCTTAGAACCCAATGAGTCCAAGCATGCATTTTTTGAGGTACATGAAGGTATTTATGGGTCTCATTCTAGTGGTTTGATGTTAGCTCAAAAACTTATTAGAGCTGGTTATTACTAGTCGGACATGGAAAAAGAAGTTGTTCACTATGCTAAGACTTGCAAACAATGCCAATTTCATGGGAGCTTGATTCATGCTCCTGCTCATGAACTTAGTCCTCTCATCAGTTTCTGGCCATTTTAGCAATGGGCCTTTGACTTGGTTGGTCAGATACATCCTTCATCTTCAAGAGGGCACAAGTTCATCATCATAGCTACTGATTACTTTACCAAGTGGATTGAGGTAGTGCCTCTCACTGTAGCTGACGAAAAGACCATTGCTATGTTCATATTGAACTATATCATTTGCAGATATGGCATACTCTCATCTATTCTCACTAACAATGGGGGACAATTCAAAAATAAGGACCTGCCAGACTTATGTACTAAATTCAAAATTATTCAACATTGGTCATCTATCTATTATCCTCAGGGTAATGGACAAGTAGAGGCTTCTAATAAGACAATTTTGAAAATATTGCACTGAATAGTTCATAAATCTGGTAGAGATTGGCATCTCTAGATTAATCCGGCCTTGTGGGCCTATAAAACAAGTATCCGAACACCAATGGGGGCCACTCCTTTCACCCTAGTTTATGGAGTAGAGGTAGTATTACCTATTGAGGTCGAGATTCTGACATTGTTAATCTCTTTGAGGGGCCTCATCACTGATGAAGATAATAGAATATCCTAGCTTCAAGAGCTTGAGTTACTTGATGAACGTCAAAAGGTGGTGTTTGATCATCTAAGAGCGTACCATAAGAGAATGTCAAAAGCCTATAATAAGAAAGTTAGACAAAGAGAATTCCAAGTGGGTGATCTCGTCCTAAGAGAGAACCCCAAAAATTAACAACAGCGAGTTCAGAAAGGCAAATTTGAACCAAACTGGCTTGGTCCATATGTCATTACTACCGCATTTGGGTCTGGGGCTTATCAACTCTCCAGCACTGAAGGAGAGCAAGTCAAAGAGCCTATCAACGCTCTTCATCTAAAGAAATTCTACAGTTGAGACATTCTCGGCATGCTCATGTACATGCTCATTGGTCCTGAAAAAATCCTAAAAATTGATATATTGCAAAAATCCTAAAAATTGCAAAATGTCCTGAAAAAATGATCATCTTAGTGAAAACTTGGCAAACAGGTGCTTTGATGTATCTATTATCTTGGTGAAAACCTAGTAAACAGGCACCTTGGTAATAAAAAAAAAAATAGAAAATTAAAAAATACAAAAAAAAGTGAAAAGATTAAAAATACAAAAAAATGAGATATTCAAAAATACAAAAAAATTAAAAAAAAGAGAAAAGTACAAAAAAATTGAAAAAGAAGAAAATGTGTCATTGATGAAAACCTGGTAAACAGGCGTCATGGTAGCAAAAATAGAATCTCTGCCAAGATGGTGAAAACCTGGTAAACAGGCACCTCTTGTTTCTTGAAGCTACATCTCATCTCAGCATCGCTTGGCTCTTAGTTTCCCACTTTAGTCTCTTTGTTTTCCTGCTTTAGTTTACTTTCCCGCTTTCCTGCTTTAGTTTTTCTCCTACTTTTAGCTCATTTCCTACTTTAGTTTGCCAGCTCATGCACTTGCTTTCAATTATCTGTGAGATTTTCCTTGACTCTTCATGGATTGGAACTGGTTCACACTTGGGGGAATCTTCCTGGTCTAGGGGGCATTGTCCTATCACTTTCTGAAGTTTTGTTCATGCATCGGTCACCAGTGATTCCTGTTGCATCTGCCTACTGATGCCTAGCTACTTATGAGATTTCTCTCCTTGAGGATCTCTCATGTATCAGTTGCCAATGGTTCTCACTATGTCTTCCTACCGATACTCAGCTCTCATTCGAACCCTTCTCTTTCAGGATCTCTTCATTACATCAATCACCAGTGGTTCTCACTACATTTTCCTGTTGATGTTTCACTCATGTTTTATTCTCTCTTTTGAGAATCTTCCTTGTATCAGTCACCAGTGGTTCTCACTGCATTCACCTGTTGATACTTGGTTTGCGATTTGATATCTTCTTGAGACTTCATCTATTGTGATGGTCACTAGTGGTTCTCATTGTGTCTGCCTGTTGTCGCTATCCCGTCGAGACTTCAAATGTTGTTCGCTTCTGATTCGACTTCAATCCACTTGAACACAAATGTAAACTGAAACTAAAACTGATTTTTTGTTCCTTTGTAACATGCTGAGCTTTTCCTTTACTTGTTTTTTTGTTTGCTTTATCATTTCCTCTTGAGAAAATCTAAGACATCTTTCTTGACTGAGAAACACGAAGACTGGGGGCATGATCTTTTCTTGGTTTTCTATTTTCTAGTTTAGTTCCAATGATCCAAGGAATACATCTAAGAGGGGTGTCCATCTGTAAGAGCCTTCATCTTGTATTGGATGGCCATGTGTACCTTGACTCCTTTTATATGGACACTTTGGTGAGGTTGGTTCTTCTCCTTGTCTATTTTGAGTGAATCTAAGACATCTTTCTTGACTAAGAAACATGAAGACTGGGGGCATGATCTTTTCTTGGTTTTCGATTTGCTGGTTTAGTTCCAATGATCCAAGGAATCTATCTAAGAGGGGTGTCCATTTGTAAGAGCCTTCATCTCATATTGGATGGCCATGCGTACCTTGACTCATTTTATATGGACACTTTGGTGAGGTTGGTTCTTCTCCTTGTCTATTTTGAGTGACTTCTTTTTGCTACAAGTAAAATCACAAACGCTCATCCTGTTAGGTGAACGTAAGGGTCACTGTGAGCAATCTTTGGCAAAAGAAGGAACTCTCATGTGTCTAGTGTGTTTGTTCGCAAGCAACATTCAGATCATTCTAGCAATTATGCTTTGATGCTTATGTTGACTTGCTAAATCAAAAGGAATAGGTGTTCAAGTCATTCTGGCTTCTTGTGCCTTAATGCTTACATCTCATTCTAAAAAATCTAAGACTTATGTCATATTCATATTCTCATGATTGCAATGTTAGTGAGGATTGTATGGCATTTTGCAATCATCCTGCGCCTAAATGAACTTGATGATGATAATACGGTGAGTCCAACAACCAAGTCCTAGGAATTGCATCCCCTCATTCTAGGCTTGCATTTAGCTTAGGCTTGAATTTTCATTCTAGGCTTGCATCTAGCTTAAGCTTGGATTTGAGATGATATCTTGTTACTCTCTTGATTGCTTTCTATTCATCGAAGGTTCTCATCTTTTTGTCTTGGTTTCATCTTGGCTGCACAAGTGTCCGGTCCTCGCTCTCAATTTTTGAAACATATCTTTTTTTATTAGTACCTATCATATATTGCGACAATCCTACATGAGATGATTAGTACCATGTGCATTACATATCCATTGCATTTTCATTTCATTCCCATTTGCATTCACAAATTCATTTGCATCTACATATACATGTGCATCCACTATAAGCATAACCCAAATCATACATTACACATATGCATACATTCTATTCATCTATCACTGCATTTCACATTGCATTATCATAAAGTAAATCGTATGCATATTCATATTCATAAAAGGAAACATGTGCATTTCATACATTTCTATCCATACATCTAAGCATATAGAAATATCTCATATCAAAGCAATATACAAGTATGATGATATCAAAATGTCAATATCATATATATATATATATATATATATATATATATATATATATATATATATATATATATATATATATATATATATATATATATATATATATATATATATATATATATATATATATATATATATATATATATATATATATATATATATATATATATATATATATATATATATATATATATATATATATATATATATATATATATATATATATATATATATATATATATATATATATATATATATATATATATTCGATCAAATGTCATATACAAAAGAGGAGGTGATACTCGAGCACAGTATCAAAAATGGACCACAATACATGTCTCTCAAAAATGAGCTACAACAATAATGAATACATCAAGATCCACTGCCACTTGGAGGAGGTGGTGGCAATGGTCTCTGTGGTAAGGCATCGGCCATTGTGGAGGTGCCTACTGAGGAGGTGCCTATGGAGGTGCTGGTGGAGGTGCTTATGGAGTTATGGCATAATCGGTGAATGGTGGTACCTACTTTGACAAATTTGAAACAACCCCGCAGTAAGCTGCATAATAATATGCCGCCTGAGCAGCCTTGTACCTCGTCTCAATCCTGGAATGTGCCAGCTCATCCTGCAGCTATCTGATCTCAATGTCTCTATCTGCTACATGGGTCTCCTCTTGAATGAGTCAGGTATGGTAATCATCCCGCTCTCCCTATACCTATTGTACCCTCTCACAACTCTTCCTAAGAGCCTCTTGCAACTGAGGTGTCCTAGCTCCTACTGGAATATTAGGCATGTCCGTATCATCATTTGGAGATGCTTGCTATGATGAACCACCCATCCACTACCTAGTGGACCTCTTCTGGGCCCCGCTACTCCTAGCACCCACATCTAAACCCATCATCCTAGTAGGAATGCTAGTTTTCCCTACTCGTGGTCTCAGTACCCTCTGCTGTGCAACTTGCTGTTGTGAAAGCTGCTGAACTAGTAGCTACTAGGTTGGTGACTACTAGGCTGGTGCCTGCTAGTCCTATGCCTATTACTACTATGTAGGATGCTGATGAGCTCCCGCACCAACTGGATCTATAAACCTCGGATGAGGATATGCTATCAAGTGATCTCTGTATGCAGGAGTCACCCCTGCATTGGTGACCCCCACCATGTAATCCCATCTCACAAATGGTATGCATGCCTCAATAACACACCTCCCCAGGTCTAATCATGCATGCCACCCTTTCTTCTCCTCATCGGAGAAGTGGGTGTAGGGGTAATACTCTTGTGATATGTCCTGTTGTCTACCGAACTAGTGCAAGACACATGTGACATGGAACATCTCTATGGTATGGACACTTTGCCCGATCAGTGGACATGAAACAAACATATGTGATAGCTCCCAATGAGCATCGTCCCAAGGCTTAGTAGCCACCCAAGGTCTCCAGACTACTACCACCATGTCATCCAGTTGTCCTCTCCACTACTCTATCTTGCCTAGCAGTGGCTGGGTCATGACACCTACGTACCTATAAATATACGGCTCAAGCTACTGTCATGTGTCATGATAAACTAACTTGCACATGGGGAGATGCTCCCAGGCCCAGATCTGAAGAACAAATACTCCTACCACCATGGTCCTCACGCTACGATACACTATCTCATGCATCTCATGGTACATGTGGGCTAGCATACACTCACCCCATCTGAATCTGACTGCGGGTCTGGCTAGCATCCTCTGCAACATCATACCCCAGCTGCACTCTAGACCATGCTGACCTTAATCCAGAACAAGGTAGCAGCTCAGGAACATCACAAGTACGATAGCAAAAGGATGAGCACCGCCGTGCCTACTGATCAAATCATCCCAAGAGATGGCCCGGCCCATCACTAGATCATCCTGGAATATTTCTCTCAAGGCTAATGTACCCTACCTTAGCTATGTCTTGTACTCTACTCAAGTACAATGGATGGGTATCCTTAGGATCCTATATATGACCTCTAGGGTCATAGTCATCTCCCCCGTCAAGAAGTGGAAAGTGTTTGTCTCTGAATGGAAATGCTCTACAAGTGCAGTAAGAAGACCATGATTCACTTAAATGTCGAGAAAATCATGCAAGAATCCTAGACCAAGACCATCAATATGGGCACTCTCTACATCTATGAGTCTTTGCACTAGTGTGGTGATAACTGGATGGTACATCCTGAAGGCAACATCGAGGAAGTCAACCTGCAAAGCAAGCGATGACATTGAATCCGTATCTCAAACATGATGGTTTTTCAACATGACAACAATGAATGCAGTATGACATCTATCCTAGACATGGCTCTGTGACACCCTACTTGGCTGATTTCACGCAAATTTGAGAAATTTTGGAAAAAGAGTTCAAAACTTTGTAGCAGTTTCTCCTATCCTAGACATGGCTCTGTGACACACTACTAGACCTTGCGTGAGCTCCTACAATCTCGCATAGGAGCCTCTTTCAGCTCACGTGAGCTTTCAGACAGAGCCTGTGTGAAGAAAACCTAAGTCATGTGAGGAACCTATTTCCTCATGTGAGAGGAGACCTAGGTCAGTGCAAGGAAACTACTTCCTCGCACGATATTGGAAGAACGTGACTCAAACCTAGCTAGATCTTCCTAATTTGACCTAATAAAGTTGTATAAATTGAAATACAGGGAGATTTATTGACTACTTATAGGTGCGTCATACTCTGATGGCTGGGTGTGTCATCGAGAGTGCTCAAATTGATGCATATGTAGTGGAAGACCCTCCATTTCTCTCTCAGAGCTCAAAATCACAAGAAGATGAAGGTGAATAATGAATTGAAATTGACCCCTCTGGGCCTTATATAGCTTTTGACCTAATTTTCAAAAGTGCTCCATTTTGCACAAAAATTACACCCTTGGCTAAATCGACTACTCTGAATCCATTTTTAGGATCGAAATTGAAATCTGACATCTTGAGATAGCTTGAAACTACATTTTAAATTCTAGGACCCTTTTGGGATCGGACGCTTGTGCAGTCAATCTTCTAGCGTCATCTTCCTGCCAGATCCTCATCTTTGCATCATGTTCTTGAGATCTTTTCTCTTTTTCATCAAAGTCAACTCTAGTCAACCATGGTCAAACTTGGTCAACAGGACCTTTGCATTGCTCTGATTTGCTTCTACAACTGCTCAAATCTAGTCTAATTGCTTCTGCTCTGCAACCTCTTGTTGTCAATCATCCCTCTTATGTCATCTTTTGATTTTGCTCCTGAGGGGGTAGGATGATTGCATCATTTGAATCTTGTCGAATCAATTCTTGAATTAGTCTGATCTGAATCATTAGTTCTCATTGCTTGGGACATCTCGGTGCCTCACATCTTGCTATCTGGTCATCTATCTTTTAGGTATCTGAGCAATCTAACATGGATCCTCAGGAATCAAGCTTCATTCTAGAGATGATTCTCGAAATCTTTTAGGTATTGGGGCAATCTAGCCCTACTTCTTGGGAGTCAAGCTTTGTTCTAAAGATGGCTCTCGAAATCTCTCTTAGACCATTATCTGGGCAATCTAACCCAGGTCTCGGAGGGCTAAGCTTCGATTGGGGCAATCGAACCCTAATTCTGGAGACAGCCCTAAGTTTGCATCTAAAATCTTCTAGGCATTGGGAAAACTTAACCCTGATTCTCATCTTCTCTCGAGACCGTTGTCTTTGCAATCTAACTTAGACTTTGAAAAATCATGCTTTGATCTGTTCGGTGTCTTGGCAACCTAACCTAGACTTCTGAATTTCTCGTCATCTATCACTTTAGACTATTCTTTGAATGAACGCATTGTTTGCACATCAATTCAAAGAGGGGCAAATGTAATACCGTAAAATTGGCACCTAATAAATTCGATTAATTTTGGTGCCTTATCTTCAATTTTACATCTCTAAAGTCCTAGTTTCTTAGGCAATTTTCTCTCTCCTACTTGACTTAATTTGACTTGATGTCAATTACAAAAACCATAATTGCATTAATGAAATATTAAAATTAATTCCTAAAGTCTTCAACTTTTTTTAGCTAAATTACCCCTATGATAAATTAATTTAATCCTAAAGTCCTAAGTACTTGGAATTAAATTAAAATTTACCCCCTTTAGCTAATTACCCATAAAAAGGAATTAATAATTACTTGTTATTGGAATGGACACTCCTTTTTGAATTAATAATTCAAAATATTTGAAAGGTCACCTGTGTGGCATTTTCCATTCTTTTAATTAAGCAATTCTTGTCTTTTTGTCTCAATTGAAAATGAAGGGTCAGGAGTTTCAAATCAAGAACCCCTTCATTCTCTTCTCGGGCTTTTCTATTTAATGAACCTCATTTCTTCACTCAAGGGAGGCAATTTTTGAGAGTAATTGAACTATAGCACTTTTTACTCTCATCTTAATTCAAATCTTTTTCATTGCATAATTAGTTTGATATTTCATTTTAATATAATTGCACCTCATATTAGATTAAATTTGCTTAATTGTTCTTAGCTTAATATCAACTTTATTTCAAGTTCTTTAGTTTAAATTGCATTTCATATCTATTCCAAGATTTTAGTGTAATTGCATCTTCACTTTTAGATTAATTGCACCTCATCCTAGTTTGATTTCAGTTTTCTCCTTTTCATGCTTTCAAATCCTCCATTGTAGAATCGGTCTTATGGTTGTTGGCTCCCCAATCTGAGAGTAATTAAACACCCCATCTACATAAGAGGCAATAGGTCAATTTAATTGATGTTGTGAGATGGAAAATTCATGTTCATACTCACCATCGCATGATTGAGCAATGACTACGTTGCATTTGTGCCTGATTTAGAGGTCCACATTCAGACACACACATATAGCTTTTGACCTAATTTTCAAAAGTGCTCCGTTTTGCATAAAAATTGCACCCTTGGCTAAATCGACTACTCTGAATCCATTTTCAGGATTGAAATTGAAATCTGACATCTCTAGATAGCTTGAAACTATGTTTTAAATTTTGGGATCCTTTTGGGATCGGACGCTTGTGCAGTCAGTCTTCTGGCGTCATCTTCCTGCTAGATCCTCATCTTTGCATCATGTTCTCAAGATCTTTGCTCTTTTTCATCAAAGTCAACTCTAGTCAACCATGGTCAAACTTGGTCAATAGGACCTCTCCATTGCTCTAATTTTCTTCTGCAGCTGCTCAAATCTAGTCTAATTGCTTCTGCTCTGCAACCTCTTGTTGTCAATCATCCCTCTTATGTCATCTTTCAATTTCGCTCCCAAGGGGGCAGGATGATTTCATCATTTGAATCTTGTCAAATCAATTCCTGAATCAATCTAATTTGAATCATCAGTTCTTATTGCTTGGGGCATCTTAGTGCCTCACATCTTGCTATCCAGTCATCTATCTTTTAGGTATCTAAGCAATCTAACATGGATCCTCGGGAATCAAGCTTTGTTCTGGAGATGATTCTTGAAATATTTTAGGTATTGGGGCAATCTAACCCTAAATCATGGGAGTCAAGCTTTTTTCTGATGATGGCTCCTGAAATCTTTCTTAGACTGTTATCTGGGCAATCTAACCTAGGTCTCAGAGGGCTAAGGTTCCTATTAGGGAAATCTAACCCTAATTCTGGAGATAGCCCTAAGTTTGCATCTGAAATCTTCTGGGCATTGGGACAACCTAACCCCGATTCTCATCTTCTCTCAAGATCATTGTCTTTGAAATCTAACTTAGACTTTGAAAAATCATGCTTTGATCTGTTCAGTGTCTTGGCAACCTAACCTAGACTTTTGAATTTCTCGTCATCTGTCACTTCAAACTATTCTTTGAATCAATGCACTATTCGCACATCAATTCAAAGAGGGGCAAATGTAATACCCTAAAATTGGCACCTAATAAATTTGATTAATTTTGGTGCCTTATCTTCAATTTTGCATCTCTAAAGTCCTAGTTTCTTAGGCAATTTTCTCTCTCCTACTTGACTTAATTCGACTTGATGTCAATTGAAAAAACCATAATTACATTAATCAAATATTAAAATTAATTCCTAAAATCTTCAACTTTTTTTAGCTAAATTACCCCTATGATAAATTAATTTAATCCTAAAGTCCTAAGTACTTGGAATTAAATTAAAATTTGCCCCCTTTAGCTAATTACCCATAAAAAGGAATTAATAATTACTTGTTATTCGAATGGACACTCCTTTTTGAATTAATAATTCAAAATATTTGAAAGGTCACCTGTGTGGCATTTTCCATTCTTTTAATTAAGTAATTCTTTTCTTTTTGTCTCAATTGAAAATGAAGGGTCAGGAGTTTCAAATCAAGAACCCCTTCATTCTCTTCTCGAGCTTTTCTATTTAATGAACCTCATTTCTTCATTCAAGGGAGGCAATTTTTGAGAGTAATTGAACTGTAGTGCTTTTTAGTCTCATCTTAATTCAAAGCTTTTTCATTGCATAATTAGTTTGATATTTCATTTTAATATAATTGCACCTCATATTAGATTAAATTTTCTTAATTGTTCTTAGCTTAATATCAACTTTATTTCAATTTCTTTAGTTTAAATTGCATTTCATATCTATTCCAAGCTTTTAGTGTAATTGCATCTTCATTTTTAGATTAATTGCACCTCATCCTAGTTTGATTTCAGTTTTCTCATTTTCATGCTTTCAAATCCTCCATTGTAGAATCGGTCTTATGGTTGTTGGCTCTCCAATCTGAGAGTAATTAAACACCCCATCTACATAGGAGGCAACAAGGTGATTCAATCGATGTTGTAAGATGGAAAATTCATGTTCATACTCACCATCTCATGATTGAGCAATGACTATGTTGCATTTGTGCCTGATTTAGAGGTCCACATTCAGACATACACAAATAGTTCTCCATCTGAACCCCCTCCCATAGTAGATCATGATTCATCTCTTATAGTTAAATTCAATAAGATCCAATCCCCAAAGGATAATTTAATGACTTTACTAGGAGTCAAAGATTGAAGGATATCTATTGTAAGAGGTCATATATCAAATTCATATATTGGTACTTTGGACCAATTTAGAGTAGTCTACTTGTACCCCTGCAAATACACTAGGAATTTGGTGATTTAACAAAGAAACTATATCATAAAAATGTCTCCAAGTTCTCAAACCTTGGATAGTGTCATTAAATGACTCAAAACCTCTAAATTTAAGAGGAATTTAACCCAGTTCATAGGGAACCTCAAAATACCCAATTTGGTTGCTTCAAACCCTTGATTTGACAGTTTCTCCAATCTCGGCCTCCCACACACTTCCAGACTTATTTGGTGATTGATTCACCATTCAATCCATCATATAAGACTATTCAAGTCATAAAAACAATAGGCTATTCAACCCGATCTCCCAATGCTACTCCTTAGCCACCAATTTCATTAGGAAACCTCCACTAATCAGGTTGTGATCACTTCAATTGTCAACTCTTTTGCAAATAAAGATTATTAGAATTATGGTACATGGTTAGAAATCATATTTCCATGGATCCTAGGCCTTTGAGCTCATGCAAAGGTATATGTTACAAGTTAGACTTCAAAACACCAAAAGAAACTTAATAAAAACCAGTCCAGGCCGTTGTCCAAGAAGGCACAATCATACCAAAAGTTCCTCAAAGCCTCAAAAACATGTGTTGAACTCTATTAATGTCTTATTGAATCCTCTAAATGCTTAATCCAACCAAACTACATTAGGATCATAAGGAAACTTCAAAGAAATAAAGACATTACTTGGAACAGTCACTGGTTTCACCAGTTTTAAACACAAGGAACAATGAACTTTGAGGACTCTCAATACATTCAACAATGAAATGAATGGTTGGAGATTTCTTACTATTCCAACATGAAAGTAAAAACCAAAATTATAAGTATTGAAACCTTTTAAAAATGCATAGACAATAGATTTGCAGGTTAAAACTTATATTTCATTGAAAATATTTGTTCCTCTATACACTCCAGGCTTAAATCTACCATACAATAGATTCTCCAATTACATATAATAATCCTAACACAACTTCCTCAACCTCTTTGGTCGATTAGAGGGTTTAGTTAAGTGATTTAGCATTAAAATACTAATTTCCGCCCTAAATGGCTACTAGCCGTTTGATTTTGAATATTTGAAACTTTAAACTATAAAATGCTTGAAAAACCTTATTAAATTGGATTTTTAAGGATTCCATAGGTTTTCCATCACCTAGGAGACTTAATAGCATCATTCTTGTACTTCTAACTACCCTTAAAACATCTATTGGACAATAATGGTCCAAATTACATTTATTTAATCCTTTTAAGGATATAAATTCATTCCTAAATTCAAATGCCGCTTCATGGCATCAAACCATTAAAGAAGCCAACACATTATAATTTATTAGTTTTACATCATTTATAACCCAATAGTCTTTCTTTGAACACTGATCTTCATTAGGTGACTCCCAAGTCTTCATAGTCTTCTTGTGTACCTTAAATGGCTTCATGAATTGTTTGTTGATCCTTGGTGCCCCTGCACCACCTTGATTAAGAATTCATCATATCAGATAAAGTAATTCCAACCAACACGAGAATAAAAGTAAAAAAAAGTCAAATTTTATACATATATCCCGCCTACCACCACATTTCATTTTATTTCATTTTGGCATAGTCCCCGAGCAAAGGAGTGCTGAAAGAGGTGGTATTTCATCTTAACTAATAGATTAAGCATATTATTACTGTGATTAATGTTCCATTAAAATTCATTTAACACAAAAAACAAAATTACAAAACTGAACCAATGGCATGTTTACAACAAAGGTCTAATAGAACTCCCAACAGTTCTTAAACATACTTTATTTGATATGATGAATTCTTAAACAATTAAGGTTGGAGTAGACATAATTATCACACAATTTTTTGTGTGGTTCAAGGAAGATTTGGCTAGGTCAAATCTTCCTTCGTGCTAGCAATCTACAAAATTAAACCTTTATTAAGAATTCATCATATCAGATAAAGTATGTTTAAGAATTGTTGGGATTGGTCCTTTGGTGTGTATTAAATAGAATAGAATTTTCAGCATATTATTATCATTCTATTTCTTTGTTGTAAACATGCCATTGGTTCAATTTTGTAATTTTTTTTTGTGTTAAATGCATTTAAAATAAAGGTCTAATTCTGTAGACTATTGGTCAGACAAATCTTCAGTCTTTTGATTGTCTTCTTTATATACTAGCATTTAAATGGAACATTAAGCATAGTAATAATATGCTTAATCTATTAGTAATAATCTCCTTAATCTATTAGCAATAAACTTTTAATTCTTTACAATACATCATTGCTTTTTCAAATAGTTGGCAAGCAATGATGTATTCAATATTTCTTAAGTGCTTCAAAAGGCTTAAACTCACCAAGACTCTTCATTAATACACCCCCAATCCCACCATCCACACCCATCCACTCATGTCAAGAAATTATCCAAAATCATGTTGAATCCAAGCAAATGTAAGTCAATAACACCAAATATATCACTTAAACTCACCAAGACACAGTCTGGTGTTTATATTATTAAACTCTCTATTCAATGCAACATTGATAGGAAAAGCATTCATTGATTGGTATTATAAGTTTTGATCATTCCATGTACTGATTATATTTTTTTGAAGTCTTAAAATCAAATAATTTCAGTCCTTTTATTGACTGTTCTGTACAGTGCTTGGTGTGCAAATAATCTTTGTCTTGAAGAACCAATGATTTCCTAGGCTCTATCAAATAGTTGGCAAGCAATGATGTATTCAATATTTCTAAAGTGCTTCAAAATGCTTAAACTCACCAAGACTCTTCACAAGACTTATAAGTGATATATTTGGTGTTATTGACTTACATTTGCTTAGATTCAAGGACTTTAGAATATACTCCAAAACTGATTATGTACCTCTTACATTCTCTTATGGACGATGTACTACCAAGCAATAAACATTTAATTCTTTACAAATAGTTACTTCTCTTCTTGTGAAGACACAATCTGGTGTTTATATTATTAAACTCTCTATTCAATGCAACATTGATAGGAAAAACATTCATTGATTGCTATTATAAGTTTTGATAATTCCATGTACTGATTATATTTTTTTGAAGTCTTAAAATCAAAGAATTGTAGTCCTTTTATTGACTGTTCCTGTACAGTGCTTGGTGTGCAAACAATCTTTGTCTTGAACAACCAATGATTTCCTAGGCTCCGTCAAATAGTTGGCAAGCAATGATGTATTCAATATTTCTAAAGTGCTTCAAAATGCTTAAACTCACCAAGACTCTTCACAAGACTTCTAAGTGATATATTTGGTGATATTGACTTACATTTTCTTAGATTCAAGGACTTTAGAATATACTCCAAAAGTGATTATGTACCTCCTACATTCTCTTATGGATGATGTACTACCAAGCAATAAACTTTTATTCTTTACAAACAATCACTTCTCTACTCGTGAAGACATAGTCTGGTGTTTATATTATTAAACTTTCTATTCAATGTAACATTGATAGGAAAAGCATTCATTGATTGGTATTATAAGTTTTGATCATTCAATGTACTGATTAAATTTTTTTGAAGTCTTAAAATCAAATAATTTCACTCCTTTTATTGATTGTTCATGTACAATGCTTGGCATGCAAACAATATTTGTCTTGAAGAACCAATGATTTCCTAGGCTCTGTCAAATATTTGGCAAGCAATGATCTATTCAATATTTCTAAAGATCTTCAAAAGGCTTAAAATCAACAAGACTCTTTGCAAGACTTCTAAGTGATATATTTGGTGTTATTGACTTACATTTGCTTGGATTCAAGGACTTTAGAATATTGACTTACATAGGGGGTGTATTGGTGTAGGGCACCTAGTCCATTCAATTTTACTTTGGGACTTGAGTTCTATATTTTGTTTTGCTTTGTAATAAAGGATGTCTTCTAAATTCCTAGACCATCCTATGGTCTAGTTTTAGCCCTTCTTGTGCGGAGGTGTGTATGGTCGAAGAAGACAATGTAATGAACTACCAAGCAATAAACTTTTAATTCTTTACAAACAGTCACTTCTCTGCTCGTGAAGACACAGTTTGGTATTTATATTATTAAACTTTCTATTCAATGCAACATTGATAGGAAAAGCATTCATTGATTGGTATTATAAGTTTTGATCATTCCATGTACTAATTATATTGTTTTGAAGTCTTAAAATCAAAGAATTTCAGTCCTTTTATTGATTGTTCCTATACAGTTCTTAGCATGCAAACAATCTTTGTTGGAAGATGTGGCCCTAACTCACATTTTCACCATTGGAATTCAATGCCACAGTGTGAAAGGTGAGTTAAGAAAATACTTTATAAGAGTTCAAAAGCTTAGAGTTGGGAATGTTAGGTTTCTTTTTGAACAATGATGCCCTAGGTTGAATATTGGTCAGACAAATCTTCATTGTCTTCTAATTATCTTTTTTATATACTAGAATTTAAATGGAACATCAAGCATAGTAATAATATGCTTAATCTATTAGTAATACTATGTTTAATCTATTAGTAATTATCTGCATTCAATCTGCCAATTAATAATAGTTTTGCACTACACATGCACCGTATTGTCACTTTGAAGATAGTCTGTGCCATGTGTGATGGTTAAGTAATGGAAAAGTTATGATGATTTAATTGTAGAACTATTGGTCCCTTGAAACGTTCAAAAAAAAATTCTCAAAATATGCACTCTCATGGAATACAATGACTTCAGGTTATGCACAAAATGGATCTATCTTCGACTATCACTATGCTCGTATCCTATGTCAAAATGGGAGATTTATGACACAATATAGATTTATGAGGTCACTTGAGTGATCCAAGGATTTATGTAAGGGTCAAGGACCTATAGGTATATCTAAGTTTGTTATATGGCCATTGATGCCATTATTATCATGTAATTGCACTTCAAAGTTTGAAGATGCCAAAAAGATGTAAAATTGCATTTTTATGCAATTATGGTTTAAAATTGCATTTTTATGCAATTATGGTTTAAAATTGCATTCTTATGCAATTATGGCTTAAAATTGCATTTGAAAAGAACAAGGAATATGGCTTAAATAGAATGGGAAGACATCTTTCTAGCCTAGGCCAGGATCATTCGATAATTAGCTTCATAAAAAATAGATTTGATAATATATTTTATTTTTAAAAGAAAAACTAGTCAATACTACTTCATGCTCCATACAAGTGCACCCCTCAAAAAATAGCGTTCATCAACCAAACCCATGAACCTTGTTTACAAGGTGATCCTAAATTCCTAAGGATCCCAACATGCTTCATTCATCTTCACACAAACATCTAAACTCCTTCTTGCAAGCAATATGTCCCTCGACTTCTCCAAACTGCCCAGTCTAGCACAGTCCTACTAGTACAACATCAAAGGTTTTCAAATATTTTCTCAAACCTTTCCAAAACAACTATGCAAACCAATCACATATTCCAATACCCTTTTGGAAGCTTGAGAACATACCCAAAAATCAACCATAGGTGATTTGGACCAATCCTCTCAAATCTGACACTATCCCTGAACTAGGAGGGCTAATTTGACTCATTTTACAAAGAAACCCTAATAATTCTTCATCCTAGGCCTTGAGACTTTCAAAAGAGTAACAAAATGCTCCCAAACCAGGGATTGTACAACTAATTTGGTCCTTAGACCTCTCCATATCCAAAAGCCCTAATTTGCTCCTCTAAAACCCCTATAATCTAGGGTTTGGTCAATGTATGACCTCCCAATGCTATACTTTCAAATAAAGGGATGATTCACCATCCTTAAGCCATCACTAAGTGGATTCAACCACAAAAAGACCCCCCTCCAATGGCTCAAACTCCTATTGCATTAACCATGCACCATGCATGTAACCCTCCAATACTGTCCATTCGACTCTCCAACATTAATCACTGCAAACTTCCTCTTGTTTCTGCATTATTCATGTTAGAAATACATGTTTCAAATGTGGATCCATCCCCAATTTATAGTATGTACAAAAAGGGGATGGATCTTACAAATCCATGGTGGAAACCAAAGCAAATTTGTGAACTTCTACAGGACAGTCAACTCTAAATCAATAAAATAAAGCTACAGAGGTTCAAACTTGATCTAATAGGTCTTAAAACCTATCATACAACCATAACCAAGCTTGTGGTTGATATCAAATCAAGAAAACTTAAAAAAAATTCTAGAAATCAAATTTTTATTGCTTTCAAATAGACATAGTCTGTACAAATGAAATTTGAAACACCAACTAACTATTTGTTTAACTGTTCCTAAACAGTCTAAACTAATTGTCAACCAAATAAACCAAAGATTGTTGTCAAGTTGAAACCTTGACAAATAGTTATGAAAGCTATGAAGCGGAGAAGAAGTTATGAGAGGAATTGTAAAAATGAAAATAAAAGTAGTAGGCTTGTTGAACATTCTCATGTTGCAATCTGATTTGAGATTTTGTCTACATTAGTATGTTACTTTTTATTGCAATTATAATTAGGTCCTTGGTTCCTTAGTAATTACTTTTTATTGCATGGTTGTCTTTGGTTTTTCATTTGGTTTTGAGTGTCTATTGATTTAAACCAAATACTTCGACTTACCAAAAAAATGTGCAAGTCTACATTAGTATGTTTCTTTTTATTGTGATTATAATTAGTATGAAAGAACAAAATATTGACAATGCAATATTTGTGATAATGCAATAATCATTGAAATAGCGTCGATGACTTTGGTCAATGTGCCTATGTGTTAATGTGGTGTTGGCCCATGCATGTTGAAGACATCACACACAACAAGTAATCTTGAGCGTAAATTTTGGATTTTCCCAAATAAGAAAAAGGTCTGGAAACGTAATTATATTTTATATTTAAAAATAATGTGAAAACTAATCATTTTATGAAGAACTGATTTACATTTGGTATTGTAGGGAAATAGTGGATGTCAATACTTTTGGTGGGTTGATGAAACCACATTTACATCAACCTCATCTACATCTATACCTGATGTAGGAAATGAGTGCAACTTGTGCAAGGCTTGAGAGGCAGCTAGTGCCACCAAGATTGCTTCAATGGCGAAAGAAGAAATCATATTTCTATGATGCCTTCTTTGTGTAGTTTGTGGACTACTTTGTTGGGACCATATGTGTAAATGTGGTTAACAGAGGGCTATTGTAGATACTGAAATTTTTTTAGAATTTCAAGTAGATATCTTGGATATATTTTGATAAACTCATAAACTTTTTTGTTGTTTATGACTTCATTATGATTTTCAATATGAAATTAAACAAAATTAAAATTTAACCTTATTATCGAGGTAATTATCGAAGGATCCAGGCCCAGGCTAGAAAGATGTCTTCCCATTCTATTTTTGATAGGTGTTTTATAAAACATACATACCTGTTGCACATGCATTCTCAATTCAGAGTGGGAAAATCTTATTTTGGATGCGAGGGAGAGAAGCCAAACACATAAAGAATATGCACATAAACATGACAGCTAAGACACATAAATGTAGATATCATAACAACTGAGAAACATAAAATTAGGCATCATGGTCATGATTTTTTGGAGACACAACATAATTGAATGGTATACCCAGACGATGCAACACTACTACTACTCCTCACGTTCCAAGTTGACACTGCGGGATCCAAAAACCATAGATAAAGAATACATTTAGAGAGCAGAGGAGGGCCATAATGACAAAAATAATACATGGTCCCTATATTATTTGATTTTTTATGGCCCTCCTCCTCCACTCTCTAAATTTATTGCTTATCTATGGTTTTTGGGTCCTGCAGTGTCGACTTGGAACTAGAGGAGTAGTGGTTGCATTGCATCATTTGGGTATACCACTCAATTATGTTGTGTTTCCAAAAAATTGTGACCATGATGCCTACATTTATGTTTCTCAGCTGTTGTGTCCCAGGACCCCTTATGACCCTTTACGATCCCTAAGAATACATCTTAGAGGTCTTAAAATGTCGTAAAGGGTCATAAGAGGCTCCTAGGAGGGGCTAGATGAGCTTCCACCTTCACGTGGTTGGCCCTGTTAAGTAGAGAATGTTAAACTATTCTCAAAACAAAGAGAAGCTCAATAATTTAAGGAGAAGCTCCATAAAACCTTCACAAATATCCCTTCTTTGGCCTCCACTCATACCCCTTCTCAGAATTTAGAAATTTTGGATACTGTTTCTCATCCATGCACAAAATGTGCTAGTGATTGTTTGGTTTGTGCTTGATAACACATTTGACATCATACCTTTTGCTCCTTGCAGGTTTGGGATCATACTAGAGCATACTGGATTTAATTTATAAATGCAAACTTTGAGAAAATAGAGTTGTCAATGATGATCAGAATCAATGGTGGAGAGTTATCATGATGGAAATGGTTGGAGTACATTCTATTCAATAGATGTTGGCAAGCGATCCATCTTAACTGCTATTCTTTTAGATTGAAATACATACGAACAACAAGAACTAAGAAGGATCGCTTGCCAAATTTTATTTTGTATGTGAAATTTTGGGAGTTGCATCCGAAACTTATGCTAAATAATGTAAGTTGTTATTAGATTGTTAATTATTGTTGTTTCTTGAATGAATCTCGCTGCTTGCTCATTATGGACCACTATTTACTAGAAACCACAAACCTGCTTAAGTATGCTCACCTCGCAAGGTATTCTAAGCATGACTTGGTGATCAAAGTTGAACTCCTCTTGTGCCTTGTCCAACAAGGCTCAATATAGAGGATGAGTGAGATAACTGGTGGGAATGATGCACCATGTTTGTTTGAGTCTTCTCTTAGTTCTTATGCCAAACTCAAATTAAGAAACAAAAATTCATGGATCAATGAAATTTTCTTCGAAGGCTGCAAAATATTAATTTATTACAATTTTTTCACTTAAGGAGGATGAAATTCAAGTAATAGAAAATTTTCTATATATTTTCAGTTTTTTTGAATTTCATATATTTAGATTTGAATTTTGTTTTGAACAAGTTATTATAAAAAACTTATTCTCGCCATATCATAGTGGGGGCCTTCACCAAAAGGTGAGAGAAGGAAACTAGACATAGAAAATCTCCCAAAAAAGATGATCCAACATGTTAGACAACAATCTACCTCAAGATGTAATAACTTCTTACTTCCAAAGTCCCCCTCAAGGACTCACCTTCTAGGCTACCCCAAGTGCACCTAGTGCTTCCCAAACACCATATCTTCACACAAGACTTCAACCTTCTTTTCAACTTCATAAATCATCTCCTTATGGCCTATCTACCATGTTCCATCAACCCAATAAGTCTGGATAACCAATCCCTTACCCAACTCACACATTTAGCCCTTAAAGCTAGTAGCCCTTACCAGTCATTAATTTGTCTTTTTCTCCAACATTACCCAAACAAACAAGAAAACTAAAACATGATTTAGAGACCCTTTTTGGATCTTCAAAACCTCCCCAAGATTTAATACCGACTCCTTTGGATCATACCCAAGATGCAATACCCTTGTAACCCCCAAATTAGGCCTAATTCTCCTCATTTACAAAGCAACCCCTAACTCCACTTACTGTCATGACTCCAAAGGCTGAAACAATATTTCCTAGTGTTTCAAAGCATGAGATTCTTGAATTTATAAGACTTTATCTCTTACCCATTTACCTAGCCACTAAACCCTCAGTTTTAGGGTCACACCATGAGGGTTTGATAAAAAAGACCACTCCAATCCACTCCAGGCCAAACCAACTACAAAAACACTTCACTATGGATCCCTACATGAAGAATCCATCACCAAACCCTTCCATCTTTGAAGAAATCCACTTCCCATTCGACTGATGTCTATTATTTAGGGCATGTTCTCTGTCAACAACCACAACCACTTTGTGGATCTTCAACTACAATCTCCAATCTCTTGCACAAGATAGATATGAAACAAGGACTATCTGACATGATTGTACTCTCCCACCAAATATAGTAACCATAGAGGGTGGGAGAGTTACAATTTCATAAAGAAAACTTCAAATGACAACACTGGTTGTACACTACCAATCACTGTCTCAAATGCACCAGTCCAAAGTTCTTGAACTAAACCACGATAAAATGACAAAAATAATGCAAGGGAATGTGAAATACAACAAATGCAATATCCTAAATCATTCCTATGCCAAGATCACACTCTAAACTAACATTAGAACTCATTGTTCCTAACTATACCCAAGGAACAGAGAAAGGATTTGTAGAGAATAATTTAAGTTTTATTGATTTAAAACTTCTACAATGCTTTGTCTTCCATCACCCACTCTACATACTCAAATTACCTCATCAAGTGGAAGGAATTTATTTTTAAAATGTAATATTAGTATAAATAGTATAATATAATATAATATTAGTATAGTATTATAAAATTACCTCATCAAGTGGAAGGAATTATAATATAATATTAGTATATAATATATAGTATAGTATTATAAAATTAAAAATGTTAATAGATTTGATAATATGTTTTAATTTTAAAAAATATTGGATTTGATGTCACTTTTTCAATGACCAAAGAATATAAGATCGACAAGAGCGCTATACATTCGACGAATATTCCGACCAGAAAGCATTTCTATTTCGACCAACATTGGTCGAAGAGATAAAAGGTATGCCGGATAATTCTTCCAGACTTGAGATTATTTCGATGTCAGATTAGTGGATACTTTGACAACTTTGGAGGTCGAATATTTGACAACCATATACTATGTCGAATAATTGACAAAAAAAAGTTCGACAATAGTTATGGTCATTTGGTCGACCAATTATCGTCTAAAAATTGACTAATCCTCATCGAAAAACAAGCTAAAATTTACTAGTGTAAGTGCACCTTGAGGGACACTTCAGCCCAGAGTGGTCATCAACATTCAAGTGACTTTGTGTACCAAACAAGGTTTCCATTAGCATTTAGCCAGCCATTCCAATTTGTTGGCTCAAATGGCTCGATGCTACGACTAACAGTTTGAAAGATATGGTATGTTGCTCATTTCAACTGAGGAACACTTCAAGTTTTGACCTCAACTGAGAATGTGGTGCCAAATATAAATGAACTTGAATATCTAAAAACTGAGATAGGTTATTGTAGGTCTCGTTAACATAGTCCTGTAGCACCTGATGGTTTGATGCTACCTCACACGAGCTCCAAGATATGACCCTGTAAAGATTTCCAATTTCATGTTGAGTGCACCTTGAGGGACACTTCCACCCAGAGTGGTCGGAATCATTCAAGCAACTCTGTGTATCAAACAAGGTTTCCACTAGCGTTTAACCAGCCATTCGGAGCTGTTGGCATAGATGGTTCAATGCTACAACCATCAGTTTGACAAATACACCATGTTTCTCATTTCAACTGAGGAACACTTCAAGTTTTAACATCAACCAAGAATGTGGTGCCAAATATAAATGAACATGAATCTCTGAAAACTGAGATAGGTTATTGTAGGCCTTGACAACATGGTCCTGTAGCACCTAACGGCTCGATGCTACCTCACACGAGCTCTGAGATATAACCCCATAAAGATCATTAATTTCATGTTGAGTGCACCTTGAGGGACACTTTAGACCGAAGTGTTCAGCAGCGTTTGAATGACTCTGTGTACCAAACAAGGTTGCCACTAGCATTTACTCGGCTAATCAGAGCTTTTGGCGCAAACTGTTCGATGCTACAACTAACAGTTTGAAAGATACACAATGTTTCTCATTTCAACAGAGGAACACTTTGAGTTTTGAGATCAACCAAGAATATGGTGCCAAATATAAAGGAACTTGAACCTCTGAAAACAAAGATAGGTTATTGTAGGCCTCAACAACACAGTCTTGTAGCACCTAACAGTTTGATGCTACCTCACATGAGCTTTAAGATATGACCCCATAAATATCACCAATTTCATGCTGAGTGCACCTTGAGGGACAATTCGACTTGGAGTGGTCGGCAGTGTTTGAGCGTGTCTATGCGCCAAACGAGGTTTCCACTAGTGTTAACCCAACCAATCAGAGCTTTTGGCTCAAACGGTTCGATGCTACAACCGATAGTTTGAAAGATACATAATGTTGCTCATTTCAACTCAAGAACACTTCGAGTTTTGACATCAACTGAGAATGCAGTGCCAAATATAAACAAACTTGAATCTCTGAAAACTGAGATAGGTTATTGTAGGACTCAACAACACGGTCTTGTAGTACTTGACTATTTGATGCTACCTCGTACGAGCTCCAAGATATGACCCCGTAAAGATCACCGATTTAATGCTGAGTTCTCCTTGAGGGACACTTTAGCCTAGAGTGGTTGATAGCGTTTGAGTGTTTCTGTGTGATGAATAAGGTTTCCACTAGAGTTAACCCAGCCAATAGGATCTATTGACATAGATACCAAAAGTGCAAAGATACCAAAAAAAGATGTGAAATTGCATTCATGCAATTATGGCCTAGCCTAGAAGGGTCATCTAGGGGTTAGAAGGTTTGTATGGATTGAAAGGGTTGTTCTAAACCTTTAGAAAATTCTTAAGAGGGGTTTTAGACTCATGTTGTCAAGTTGACAACATTGGTTGTCAACTCAACAATAAATATTAGTCATGCTTTGTTAAGACAATCAGTTTTAGACTGTTTGGAGACTTTTTTTTGGGTAGTTAAATAGTTACAATTAGTTTTTTGGGTGTTTGAGTCCATTTTAAGATTGATCCATGTGAGTGGAAGAGGAGAAGTGGATTTGGGCATGGAATGAAGGAGCATTAAAATAGTTTTCAATCAATAAACAATAATATTCTCTACATACTATGACACTATCCCATGGTATAGTCCAAGACCAGTGAATTAAAATATTTGCATAAAATGTGATTTGGATTGGTCTATGATGTAAGGAAATTTCTTTGGTTGTTATTTATCTTACCATGCATTCATTTCAATGTTTTTATTGTATTTAAGACAAAGGAAATTACTGGTGTTCTTGACAGTGACTAGATTTCGGGTCATAGTCAGTGATTGGGATTGAGGTCTCCTTATGAGGATTGACTCTCCCACTCCTATGATCACTTTGATTGGTGGGAGAGGTTTGAATGTGTATTATATCCTTGTAATATAATGGTTGGTGCAGGGATACGATGGATTGTGTTGGAGAGATCACTGAACGAAGGAGTTTGTTGTGTGAGGAGTGCCCTGTTTTGGCACCAGTCATTTTGGTGAGCGTAAATCCTTAAGAGTGGATTTTTTTATGGTGCATTATGGATTTTGGGATCCATACTGATTTTTTTGATCAACTTTTTTGACCTGGAAGAAGTTGTAAGGTTCCATTTGAGTAGGCCCTAGTTGTGTGACCCTAGAAACAAGGTTCTGGCGGCTAGATGAATGGGTAGGTGTTGAGACCTTAAAATCTTGAAAATATTTGTTTTTAAACCTTATGAAATATTGTTTCTTGGTTGGTAGGTTGGGGAGTGAATATTTCTATGAGTTTCTTTGTAATGGGGATGGAATTAGGCCTAGTTGGTGACTTCTAGGGTATTGGATCTACTAGATGGTCCAAAGGAGTCTATCTTAGGGTTTGGGTAGGATTTATGAACCCAAAAGGGTATCTAAAACAATAAAGAGTTCCTTTAGTTGTTTGGGAGGATTGGGAGAAAAAGGATGATTTGTGGTTGGTGAGGGCTACTAGCCTAGAAGGCTAATGGAGTGGATTGGGTTGAAGATCACTTGAATAGACTTGGAGGGCTGGTGGAACATGGAATATGGACCATGTTAAGGTATTATAAGAATTTAAAACTAGGGTGGAAGACTTGTTGGAAGATTTGACATATTGGAGGCTCTAGGTGCATTGGGAGAAGGCCTAGATTGAGATCCTTGCGTGAATGTTTGATGTCAAGAGAAGTTGGCATAAGAGATTAGAGGAAGTGAACTTGTTCAAAATTTTTGAGGTGTTGGTTGTCTAAATTCAGAGTACTCTATTTGACCCTTGAGTTGAGACTAACTCTGGTGCACGAGCACCAAGGATAGAGCCTGGACAATGGATGCATACCAGGGTCATTGAAGATCCTAGGGTGATCCAAGGAATTATGTGAAGGTTAATAACCTATAAGGTCATCTAGGGTTTTGATATGGCCATTTATGCCATTAAAATATGTAATTACACTTAAATGTGCAAAAGATGCTAAAAGTTGTAAAATTGCATTTTAATACAATCATGGCCTATAAGGCACATAACAGGTTAAAGGACTAGTGTGGTTTGAGAAGGTTGTCTTTAAACCTTTATCAAAGTCCTAAGAGGAGTATTAGGTTCATGTTGTCGAGTTGACAACATAGGTTTTCAACTTGACAACAACTTTTGATCATATTTTGATTGCAACAGTCAGTTTGTGACTGTTATTAACTAGTTTTAGATTTAGTTATATGGTTTTCTCAGTTTGTTTTAGAGCTTGAGTCTATTTCATGGTGGATCCACAAGTTTGGTGATAGGTATGTGGAGTTGGTGTGTTAAAGAACCATTTTTCAAATGGTGTTCATTGAATAAACAAACATTCTCTGCAAACTATGTACTGTCCCGTGGGTATAGTCAACCTTAGTAGTGTTATCAAATGTGTTTTAGTGATGTGTAAGGATTGGATCATGATGTGAGGACATTGTCTTGGTTATTATTTACCTTTCCATGCAATTTTTTCAATATTTTATTTGTTAATAAGGCAGAGTAATTAACTGGTGTTCTTGACAGAGACTGCGTTTGGGGTCACAGTCAGTGATTGGGATTGAAGTCTCCTTAAGAGGATTGACTCTCCCACCCCTTTGATCATTGTGATTGGTGGGAGATGTCTAAAATGTTAACTCATTGAGGATTCTTTTACACTGTATTAAACCTAAAATCATTACTTTGCATTAATTACATTGGGAGGTATATTATACTCACATATGGATGTACATATGTCTATCAATAAAATCTGAAGCCATTAAATTTGATATGTTTGTGACAGTTTGATAGGATATGAATGTGTCTAAATTTTAAAATATTTTAGAATGATTTTTTTGAACATATACATATGTATATATGTATATGTATGTATGTATGTATATGTATGAATTTAGAAACTTAGTGAATTTAATTATTTTATTTTTTTTAAAGGTTAAATGACAAGATATGAACATTTCTCATTTTTAAATTATTTAGAATGAATATTTTTCTCTATTGATTATAATTTATGTAACATCAAGGAACAAATATAACCATTTTATGGATATGCCTCTATAAAATAAGTAGACTCCTAGTCTAAGGAGTAGCCAACAGAGAATAAGTTATGAAAAATATACAAAACAATAGTGAGTGACTATATCATAATAACTAATGGCCCAAAAACTAAACTCATAGTTTAATTCCTCCTCTATCTACCCAAGTGGTCCAACCATTATGACCTCTCATCCATTTCAGAATTTTGTCATTTTGAACAAACACATTGTAAGGGTGGACAAAGTTTGTTGTTCTCTCTTATGGAACAACTATTGTTGGGATGGATGCAAGTGCCAAGGCCTGGACTAGTTCTTCAAGTTCCTATTTTTCTTTGTCTTTATTTTTAGTTATCTCTTAATTAAATTGGTTCAATGCCTTCTCAAATGGAATTCTCTTTATCCACATTTTGGTAGTGGTGCAACCATATGCTATTTCCTTCTTTAGCATCTTTGTTGCTTTGTCATTGATCAAGTCTACAAACTTATTCTCCTCGATTTGTAGTATGATAGTGACCTGCATTGCAACATTGTGAAATATGAGTCTTATGGGAGACTCAATAAGGTTCCTTGGCTTGCCATTAAAGTAATCATCATTTCTCAATTTACAAATAGCCCATACTATATCTGTAGATAATATAGACCAAAAAATAGTACTATTTTTTTTAATCTCAAGAATTTCCCATAAAGAACATGGATCAAACTGAAGTTATCATGTAAATAAAATCCAAAGAGACCCCACACTTCCTTGGAAAAAAACTAATCAAAGAAAACATGATGTATGGATTTAAAATACCTACAAAAAGATAAAAAACAATTAAGGAAAAAAACAATTCTACGGTCGAAGAAAAAAAACAATTATACCATTGAAGGAAAAAAACAATTATACCGTTGATGAAAAAAACAGCTCCATTCCTGCACCTATTATATATGGGCGTTGATTTAGACTCAATTTGATGAGATTGAATGCTAGTGTGAATTCTTGGTGAATGATGAGGCTCAATTTTCTGAATGCCCAGTTAACTGTTAACTGTGCTAGGTTGGATTGACGCCCAGCTGGAGAAACACTTGAGCAGGGGAAGAGGATGTCAAACAGATCAAGTTTAGATGATTATTTATACAAAATTGTCTTGTTCCATAACTTACTTGGTCGTTTTCAAATATTCAGCATTTCTAGATTATTTCCAAATGTTTGTTATTTTCCCATTCCTGATTTTCCCTGGAGGATCAAACAGGAGTACTTCAAAAACTGTTTCCTTCCATGCTTCTCATTTCAATCTTAATTTGCTTGTTAGGAAAAAATGTAAGATGTAACCTAAATTTGGCAAATGCCATGGCACGAGCCAAGGTACTTAACACTACCTGCTATAATAAGTGAGATTGGATGTTGGCAATCTCATAGCTGTAGGGTTTTGGGTATCTTGTAGGGTTTAAAGATACTAGACCGATTTTTTAAAGATATTGTTATTTCAAGGAGATTGGATGAGTTTTTCAGGGGATCAATGGGAGAAATGCAAGAAACAACGACTGGGAGCTTCAATTAATATTTTCAGGTATGTATCAAATACCCATGTCCAAATTATTTTTGTAATCATTTGGTTTTTGTTAAACCAAAAAATTTATGCTGCCATATTAGATTGATTTATATTAAGGCTTGAATGTGCCTCTGCATTTTCTTGTAGTCCACATCTTCTATTTTATTTTTCTACCCTGTGCATAACCCACTTCTTATAGATGCTTTAATCTAACTCTCAATGATGTCTGGATCTGCGCCAGCTAATTTGCAAATACTCCTGAACCGATTTTGTCCCAATCCATGTTCAGTGAATTTATGTTGATGTTGCAATAGCATGTAGGATTATATATTTTAATAGAAGTAACCTGCAAGTAAAACATCCTTCCCATCAAGAACACCTCTGTAGGGTTTAGTGTTTTTGAGATCTCATCCCATCCTGTCTCCTTTTAGCACAGTGATTCTATTGATCTATGGAGAAAGAGCAATGGGAAAGTGGATCTTATTGAGATCAAGTGGCATGAAGTGAAACAATATTAGGCTTCCTCTCATCTTCACCGCCCATTAAAGTGATGAAGAAAACCTGTCTACGTCATTTTAAAGTGCTCATTAGGATATTTGAATTGACACAAATGGTGAGAATAGTTGTGAAGATATGAAGGCATCCATTATAAGTACAAACACCATACCTTTGCACTGGAGGTTCTTCTATTGATAGTAGAGCTCCTAGGATCAAACAAAAGGTAGAGTTTACAGTCCATTTTTGGATTTTGAGAGAGTGGTGGATGCATTTTAAGAGAGCCATGCAAAGAATCCAACCGGGTGTGCCATGTAGGTAAACTATGAGGAAGTTTACAGAACTCCTTTCCCTGAATCAATGATTTTTGGGTCCATGAAAATGCAGTGTTATTGTCTTGTCAAAATGTAGTTGTCTTTAAAATTTAAAAAAAAAAACAGAATGTAAATTATAGCATCTTTTCACTTCTAATTACATTGGGAAAAGACATAGATATGAAAACCCTTTTCTGCATTTCAAGTTAACATAATAAAAAAATTATAAATGTAGATGAATGGGAATATAAATTTATATTATGGATCTTGTACTATGAATACTCAAAAATAAATTTAGATTTTCTTCTCTATTATCTGCCAGTTATTTCTATTTTTGACACGACTTTTGACAAGCATTGAGGAAATCATCCTGGCTGGCCTCCAAAGAAACTCTGAGAAAATGACAATGTAATCATATTTTAGTTTGATGCTAGCAGAGAAAAATAAAATTGAAAAAAAATTGTTCGCATTTGAGACCTTCTAGCTCATCTTTGCACTTTATAGTGATGATCTGCATCTAGGATCTAGACTACCATTTCATTATTTTTTTAATATTAAAATTTATGTTTGACAGAAATTAATGAAGTTTGGTGGCAATCTTCTATGACTTTCCTAATTCAGTCCTATGCCACAACTACTTCGCCCTGCCACAAATGTTATTTTCCCAGCAGCACATTTGGGGTCCTTAACCCAACAATTGCATCCCTTGGATTCTGGTTTCCTAAGGGTATTCCACCTAAAAGTTGTTCTACAAAAACTTTGCAACTTCTCCATGCGGGCATCAAGTTTGGTTGTCCAACTTCTCAAGGAGGGCATCAAAATCCATTCCCTTTGATTGTCCAATACTTTTTTGAACCCATCAAATCCATTCCCTCTGATTGTCCAATTCTATGAATATTGTCATTCTCCTTTCCAAACCCAAGTTTGTTCTCATCAAGAACTAGTATTCCACATTATGCCTCTTCTTAACATAACCTGTACACTAATTACCCAACATAGTGATTCCAATTCCATTTCACTAGAACTACTTATCATGATCTTTTGATCTTCTGAGCATCCCTATCATTCATTATAGACTTTACATTCTTCTGACCCTGCAAACTGTCCTCACTCATCCTGACATTTTTCATTAGAATAAAAATCTCCTTCCCATAAACTGGATGTCATCATCTTCCAAATGGTTTATAGATTTATTACGTTGGATTTCTACCATTACATTCTTCTGACCCTGCAAACCATCCTCACTAATCCTGACTGACATTTTCCACCAAAAAACATGTTGCAGAATAATTTGGTTATACAATTTCTAATTCTCTACTAATGTTTTAGATAGACTACAATATCCTATTGCATTGCTCTTTGTGACTTAAGTGCATTGTCTAAACTTGTGCACTCTGCTTTTAGAACCATTTTGGAAGCAAATGAATATTAGGAATGTTTTTTATTAGTTTGGAGATCGTAGAAAGTTTATTTTTTAATATAAAAATAATGTATGTTTTGTTATTTAAAATTTATTTTCAATGTAAAACATGGTCTGAAATATAGAGTGTAACACAATTTGTTGTCTGAACTAACAATATAAATGGTTGATTTCAATTTATAGGCTATCTTGTTAGAATTTTTTCTCTTATTTGTAATACAGGATGTTAACTTATTTGGTGCTTGCGAAGTTACTGCTCATTTGCAGTTGTAGTAAAATTAACTTATTTGCATTCATGGCCTTCTCAGCTCTTGTTCCAACAAAATCACAAAATGACAGGCCAACCATGCCTCCTCAAAATGCAGATGTAGAGTCCTGCTCTAGCCAAAGTAACATTGATGAACATGATTATCAAAATATTCAACACATAAAGATTGCCTCCATATTGAAACATTGAAACATGTAAATCATGCTAGATGTAGAGGGAACTAACACTAGTTCAGAAGAATCTGATAGTGTGAAAATATGTAAGCTATCAATTATCAATAAGCATGTGTACCACTTCAAGACAGCTGATAAATGTGCAGGAATGGAATAAATATGATACAAATTAGCATGCAGATCAGGATAAAGAGAAATTTGATACATTGGTTTCAGAAGCATGAATGTGAACTTTCTAGATCCAGGAATAAAAGTCTTGACCCCATTAAAATCATTGTTGTGGGTCTAAGATAATCCAAGGCTCAAAGTACCTACAAATCAAAGGTTAAAAATCCAATAACACCACCCAAGCTTAAGTTGAGGAAATTCTGAGGCTGAAATGTCAGGTATTTTTTGCACCAGCCATTTGGTCATTTTAAAGTGCCTATTTAGTACAGTGATTATAAATATAGATGAATGAGATTATAAATTTACACTATGGATCTTGTACTATGAACACTAAAAAATGGTCTCCAACTTAGATTTTCTTCTCTATTTTCTGCCACCACATAGCTTTTGACAAGTATTGAGGAAATCATTCTGATTGACCTCGAGAAAAATGAGAATGTAATCATATTTTAGTTTGATGCCAACAGAGAAAGAAAGGCTTTGTTCGCATTTTGAGCTCATATAAAAAAGAAATGTACGTTATTAAAATTCTGGTTGATGTTTTTACATGAAGAAAGCATTTTTTAATACATTCTGTGAAATACAGAGTGTAACAAAATTTGTTGTCTGAACTAACAATAAACAATTGGTTTCAATTTATAGGCTTTCTTTGTTAGATTTTTTTCCTTATTTGTAACACGAGATGTTAACTTATTGTGTGGGAAATGAACGAACAACATCTGAACTATGTTTGAACTTTGATAGCCATTTTGGTGTATCTATATTTGAACCCTCCAATTCACTTTGTGTGAAGAGTGTCAAGAGAGAGGAGAGAGGGGGGAAGAGGGGAGAGGGAGGGGATGAGGAGAGGGAGAGGGAGGGGAGGTGGAGGGAGTGAGTAGAGAGGAAGAGGGAAAGAGAGGGAGAGGGAGAGGGAGAGGGAGAGGGAAGGGATGAGGAGAGGGAGAGGGAGGGGAGGTGGAGAGGGAAGTAGAGAGGAAGAGGGAAAGAGAGGGGGAGGGTAAGGGGGAGAGAGGAAGAGGAAAAGGGAGGGGGGAGGGTGAGGGGAGAGAGGGAGAGAGGAAGAGGGAAAGAGAGGGGGAGGGTGAGAGAGAGGGAGAGGGAGAGGGAGAGGATGAGGAGAGAAAGAGTGGGGGGAGGTGGAGAGGAAGTAGAGAGGAAGAGGGAAAGAAGGGGGAGGGTGGAGGGGGAGAGAGAGGGGAGGAGGGAGAGTGGGGAAAAGATAGGGGTTAGAGATGGAGATTAGGGGCATAGTAGGGGTAGAGAGGGAGGAGGGGGTTGAGATTGAGAGAGGGAGGGGGAAATAGAAAGGGGGGGCGACGAGGATGGGCAGTTGAGAGAGAGAGAGAGAGAGAGAGAGAGAGAGGGGGGGAGGAGGGAGAGTGGGGAAGAATAGGGCCAGAGGATGGAGATTAGGGGCATAGTAGGGGGGATAGAGGGAGGAGGGGACTGAGATTGAGAGAGGGAGGAGGAGATAGAAAGGGAGGGCATAGTCATGCTTAGTATAAATGTTTTCTAAACACCATGGATCTATTGCAATTTCATTCTCTGGTAGATTTCTTTTAAATATTTTCAGTTTACCAATGACAAGTTCCAATGACATATCACTCTCAACCCTTCAAATCCTTAAACCTATCACTCTCAACATTTAAATTACACCAAAAATTGTGTGAACCAATAAAAAAAAATCATTTACTTCATATCATCTAATTTAGTAACCCATGAGGTTCTTTGATTATAAAAATCTTGTAGTTCGAACAAGATTTTCATTGATAGAAGCACCCTTATGGTTGCTATTCACATGATCACTAGCTTTGAAAAAACTACAGAGCTCGTTCACCTGTAAACTCTCCTCTTTAGATCAATGTGGATATTATCCATCCCTTATTTTCTCCATCCATCTCAACAAACTATTTTATTGGTGAAATTCTGTCAAACAGTTCACGTGCTATGGTCAGAGATTTCTTTCAAGCATTGTATCAAATAGTTCACGTGCTTTGTCTGTGGTCACCGACTTCTTTAAAGCATTGTAACAGTTCGTGTGTTTTGGCTCTGGTCACAAATTTCTTTAAGTATTATGTCAAATAGTTCATGCTATTCTGTTGCTGAAAGACTCATCCTTCATGACTCATATGGGTGAATTTTTTTAAGGAATTTTTGTTCATACGCCATTGTAGCAATGAATTCTGTTGCTGAAAGACTCATCCTTCATGACTCTTTGAACTCTGCAATTAACAAGTATGCTAGGAAAACTCTTGTGGGTGGGTTTTATTTTTAATTAAAGAGTTGTGAAAGAAGTCGAGCTATCTTTGTGTATTACAAATGTTTTAAGAGACTATTTAAACAAAATTATGTTTGAGACAAACATATCATATGGGGAATGTTTTATTATCTTTGAAAACCATCCTATTATATTTATACTTTAGCATATGTGTAAGTTTGAATTTTTATGCTTCCTTATATTAAGAATGTATTAGCATTGGAATCCACCTATGTTGTGTGTTTGAGCTTTAGCATTCACATTTTTTGTATGTACTTGGACATGTTCTAAATGAAGTAACTTTTTTTGAAACCTCTGTATTTTTATTTTGGTATGTTTGAACTAGCTTTTTATATATTTAAACTTCAATATTTACTTTGTATGTGTGTGAAGTGTGTGTTTGAACAATTGTGTTGGAAATGAATGAACAACATCTGAACTATGTTTGAACTTTGATAGCCACATTGGTGTATCTATATTTGAACCCTCCAATTCACTTTGTGTGAAGAGTGTGATAACTTTGTTTGAACTTTGGGATTCACTTTGTCTATGTTTGTAGTTTGACATTATTGAACTTAGCATTTACTTTGTGTTGTTTGAAATATTTTTTTATTTAAACATTTTTATATTTGGTATGTTTGTGGATAAATTATGGGATTTCATTTGTGAGAATTAACTCCAAAATTGAATTTAGCATTTACTTTGTTAGAGTCTAGATGTGGTTTAACAATATAATAATAAATTTTGGATGAGTATAAGTTTTGACATAGTTGATTTCCATAAGTATGATTGTACATAAAATGATAAAAGAAATGACTAAAAGCATTGATATTTTGCAAAAAACAATTTAAAGATAGATCTAAATTTGACTTTGTAGTGAAGTCGAGAAAAAAAAATTATCATTTTAAATGATTATAAGATAAAAAATAAATAATTTTTTTTAATTGATAATTTTTGGAGAGAGA